>CM060486.1:0-141190 GCA_030544225.1 Skeletonema marinoi | reverse complement strand
TGACGAACTGAGTCGCCTCATTCTGCTTGAGGTAACCATCACTTGGTGTTACCGTCCACTCGGCAGCTGCGTCGCCTACGAAGTATGTGCGGAACTTGGCAAAGCCCATGTAAGGGTTCTTCACGGCAATCTCGTGTGAGGCTACCCCATTCAGCGGCGCTACCAATGTAACGAGACAATCGGCAGTTTCTTCTTCTACGCTGATTTCTTCGATGGGAAGGTGGTCAAGAGATGTTGCACCATAGTCGGCATATTCATCGTCTGCCTCGTAGTACACTTGTGTCTTTTCGTTCATGTACCTGTTGGCCGATGCAATCTCCTGCTGAGTGGCCCAATTCTGTAGCTGCACTGCACGGATTCCATCCATGCTTGGATTTGAGTGCATCATCTCTTCAGCATAGGACATGCCAGTTCTCTGAGCGGTCTCTACCTCCTCATACGCAGACGAATATCTGGCGGCCATGGTGCTGGCAAGATGGGGAGATACATCGTAGCCGAATTGGCGGAGGCCAGATTGGCCATCTCCCACAAGGCCCGTCTCGGAGTCTCCTCCGTCAAAGTCGTTGCAGGTACTATCGGCATATTGATCAAAGTTACCTGGTCCAAACCGATCCAGCTTATCCTTGGGCATCTTGGTAAAGTCAACTCCTTGCTTCTCCATGTCGGTCAAAGGCTGCACGTCTGGGCCGTGATGGAGGGAGCGGTAGCTGCGCCGGGTGGTGGAGAGGTTGTTTCTTGAGGCGTGCATGATGGCAAAAGCATCGGCCAATGGTGATGAAACCAGTAGTAAGGCCAGCGCACAACCAACAACGAGGGCAGATCGTCGAGGCTGCAGCTTGAGTGTGTTGGCTCTCTTGCTCTTGCTTGGAGTATCATCCAAGGTTACGAGTGAGTTGTTCCCTGGAGGAGTGCAGAGGGAGATATCGTCGTCTGATACGCGCTTGTTATTGAGGTAGGCAGTGTTCATCTTCATTGTATTGTGATGAATGATGATTGGTAGCAAGTAAATTGATGATGGTAGATGATAGATGAGAAAGAGCTCTTTGGATTGATCGATTGAAAAATCATGAGCACAACTTGTGCTGAAATCATGTGACGAAAGCATGACCGTATCATGACGTAAGCAGAAGAACTTGTTCTGCCTACGTGGTCGTTGTGAATGCTGCTCAGCATCTTCATCAAGCTCAATACATACATAAAGTGAAAGGATTTTGCCAAGATAACAGAATGATTTAGCTCATGTGACGTCTTCGTGATGTAATATCTTGGCTTGCCAACTTTCTACTGGGGTTAATATAAGAGTGGGGATGGGCGTGGGAGTCCTCCATGCGATGCAGATTCTGAATACTCAATATTGTAGTACTCCAGCTCAAGCGAAATTTCTCATGAGTTGACACTCAATACTCTCCAGACTAACCTCACCGCACCTCGTGTGGAAGTCATTCAGAGAAGAAACAAGAAGCTGGGAGGCATGGAGTATGAGAAAGGCAAATTGAACAGAAGAGATGAAATGTAACCAACTTACACACATTGCCGAAAAAGTGTGGAAAATGATGCAACCTCCTTCCACTTCCATCATCTTTCGGGTGAAATGGTAGCATACGTACACAGATGCACTATAGCTCGGCAGCAGCAGCAGATCAATTATTCCAACATTCAAGAGGAGAGAGCATAAGTAAGTAGTAAGAAACAAAGTAGGTACATATTGTCATAGCTTTATCACCATGCCATGCCAACCTGTCTGAGCAAAAATAGTAGAGCGATGGGCGGGGCTGAAATCTAAAATCAGCAATGCAATGAGAGCAAAAATGAACAAAAGAACAACACCAGGGATTCCAACGTGGTCCCCCACCGTAGTACTAACCTGGCCCGACAGTGCTTAACTTCGCTGAACAGACGGGAAGCGGTGCTGTCACTGTGGTATGGTCGTTCCTGTCGCAATGGGACGATACAAATACTATACAGCCAGCATAATACTTACTTATGTCATTTGGTCATTTGCTTGCATGCTTGCCACAACAAGGAAGTGCACTGCGCTTCTTCGATCTTTCGATGATGAATGAAATCATGATAGACGATGAAACCGCAGCTTCTTCGTCACGACTTCTGAGTTGAAGTAGTATAGTTTTATCTTCCTTCACGTTGTCTCCTGTACCTTATCTCCTCTAAAGCTAAAGGGTACGATATATAATCTCAATGATGCACTTGAAGATCAGCCACACCTTTGGCTTTGGAGGGAGCGAAGCGATCATCTTGCCGCAGCACCGAAAAGAAGGCTGGACGCGGCACATACATGCTGGACCATCGCGGATTATTTGTCATGAGCCTGCTCTAGATACGCTGAACTCTTTGTTCTGGAAAAGTAGAAATGATTGCAGCAAATAGATAATCAGCTCTGAGGCCTCGGCACGGCTTGGTTCGATCATGAGTAGAGAGATTTGCTTCATGCGCGTGCGCGTGCGCATGAACTCTAGCTTGAGCATTCCCCAGCTGAATCTCAGATTTGCACGATGCGCTGCTTGCACCAGACGCTCCATTATATGAAAGACGAGCTTCAAAACTACGTGGCTCGAGCTGCTTGTTGTACCAATGCTTGTTGTCAGTGACTCAACATATATATATATTTTACTGCTACATATTTCACGCATCCCTTTTTGCAGAGAATGTTAAAGCACAAAATATGGGATGGATTCTTGTACACTCTCAACTGTTACCGTCCTTCCCTTTTGACTGACAGTTGATGTGCCATCAAGAATAAAGTGAAAGTCATGATCTTTGAAGGTGAACTTCTCCCCTATTTTCACCTCCACTCCTTCAGGCAATGTGGATGTAAAGTACTGTCTGGCCAATTCTCCAGTACCCATGTTTATCATAAGCTCTTTGATGTACCGGAAGGGGCCATTGTACTGCTTCGCATGTAGCATTACTAATTTATCATCAAATAGATCCATACCAAATCCAGAATCCATCCCCCCTGCAAAATTGCGTGTTGATGCAATAAGCAATGCAAAGTATGGACTCTCATCTTTATTGGGTGGTGAGAAGACAGTCTTGAGAATTATTGACATTAGGGCTGGAGTCCCGAACACTGAATACATTCCATGCCGATGTTTCTCTGCCTCCACAAGCATGTGTCTTCCAATGCCATGAAATGCCACATGTGTTGCATATATTGAGCTGCTATCATCTCCATCTGTAGATAGCTTAATCACCCCTGCACGCTTCACCCTCTCAGTAGAGAACTGGCGCAGAATTTCCTTGTGTGACTTCATCCCATGCAACTCTTTGCTGAGTAAATTCGTAGACCCACCGGGCAGGTGCAAAATGGGAGGATACATCCACTTCCCTTTGTTTTGGTAACGGGGTTTGGATCAGCTCTGTTATAGATGAGTCCCCGCCTAACACTATGATTCCATAGTACTCAGAGACATCTTTTGACACGACCAGATTCTTAATATCGTCAGAACTTTTTGTCACATACACTTCAATTGTAAAGTTTTCCTCCCGCTTCTGTAACTCTTCGATGCATTCATCGTAAATATCCATTGCTCTACCAGCACCGGAGCTGGGAACAGCGATAAAGAGCAGTTTGAGTTTGTCCTTATTCTCTCCTGCAATTACTTTTCCATATGATTCGCAGTAAATGTTGTCAACCGAAGTTTCCATTTTGCGCTGCCTCTTTGAATCCACCATGGTAAGAGAAGAGTTGCGAGAAGTTTATATGATATGATGGCATAGATAATCGTGTAGGGCGACATCGTGTAGGGTGTGGCGTAAATAAACGTGATGGTATATGGCCAGTTTAGATTGGATGCAGCGATATACTGATGATGCTAGGACTTGGGTATCGGCATGTGCACTTCAATTATGGCTACATGCGGCTGTCGACGATAGCGATGCTGGAGTTACGGCTCGATAAAAGTGAGTACTACCGAAGAGATGCATGAGACGATTACTTCTCAACTTAGGTTTAGGTCTTGCTATGTACTTCGGAAAGTTGCATGCAAGGTTTAAGTTTGGAGCTAAACCTTTAAGTGTCGTACCGCGGTAAGCATCTGTCATCTGTATTGTCCCGAGTCAAGAAGTTCAATGTGGCTGAGTGCAAATCAACGCACGCAGTAAAGCAAAAGGCAACCTCAACCATCCACATCTTTTAGAGTCCACAACACAAGTTCAAGTAGCACAGCAAGTGCAGGCAGTAGCAAGCCCAACTAAGAGCGATACGATGAACTCCAGCAGCAGCAGCAGCAGCAGCGAAGGGTCGGATAACGACGAGAGTTTCTTAGAGATGCTGCGCATCGCTACAGCATCAGAAGAAAACGTGCTCGATATGATCAAGGAAAATGATCCTCACTCGACGATGTTGCGTTGGAGCGGCGATATGAATATGACAGACGAGGAATTGGAGGAACTTGGCCGTGACATAGCTAACAACACCCACTTGAAACATGTAAATTTTTATGATGGTGCCGTCAATGATCGCAACATGTCACTTTTATTCCGTGGATTGCAGAGAAGCGCCTCAATCAAAATTATGCATTTCTATGAAAATGGATTGAGCGTAGCGGGAGTGCGGAGTATGGTGCCATTCCTGCAGAATGCGAACAAACTCAGTTACTTGAATCTCAATAACAAAAATTTACTACAATCAGAAGGGTTTAACGAATTGTTTCGGGCATTGTGTGATAGCCCCATCGAGATTCTAAATTGCAGTACATGCGGCATTGAAGCGATAGCGCTTGACAACGACAACATCCCCAAACACTTAGCAATATTACGTTTAAATGATAACAGCATCAACGCTGACGGATGTCAAGAAATAGCAACAAAATTGCTGCAGGGGGGAGATACTACACTATCAACTTTATGGCTTCAAAACAATAGGATTGACAACGAAGGGGTTGCAATTTTGGTCGATGCCCTACGAAACAACACATCACTAACGACTTTATTTTTAAAGGATAATATGATGACTATCGAAGGGGCGAAATTATTTCTCCAATTGGTGAATGATGTTTCTAGCATTGAAGCAACTCTTCAATCAAACCACACTTTGAAACGTGTCATAGTGGATTATGGAGGGGATGATCAGGACCTGAATGAGCGGATTCAGCGGCATCTCTACAACGCACTGAAAATCAATGCGTTCAACGCAAACAGCTCGTGGTCACTCCCCAAAGAAGCTGGTAGGGCAAAGGTGATTCAGTCACAGCTACATAGCGCGAAAAGAGCAGAGTTGGCTAGACTGCAGGGAGTACATCAATCGTTGTACAGCGAGATTAATCCTCTCCACTTGCCCGAAGTGCTTTCATTGATAGGTCGACATCATGGTCAGGGAGAGCTGTATGTAGCATTGAAATCATCGATAGCGGGAGTTGTCTCCACAGTGAATAGGAAGCAGTGTCTGCAACAGCGAAGGGCATATCACAGGGCCAAGTTAGAGGCGATAGAAGCTGAAATTGCAGCAATCGAAGCAGCAGACGGGGATGTAGCGCAGGTTGCAAGCGAATCTCGCAGTAGCAAAAGGCGTCGAGCTTGATTCATTGCTGCAACTCATTACTCTCCACCTTGGCTGCAATTACCATGACTCCCCGATAATTAAATCATGTGGCGTTATCCAATCGAAACTACGAGACACTAGCAAAAATCTATTGGTACAGAATGATGAGAATCTTGGATGTCATGGTGGTCATACAAATATGAAGAATGAAAGCTCCCAGATAGACGTGCGTGGGACAGCAGCAGAGGGGATGTGTATGAGTCAGAATAATGCGACAATGAATTGGATGGCAAGGTCGTAATATGTTGATGATGTCGTGATACGGTCAACTATCAACGGTGCCCAATCGGGATGTCGTTTATTGCAAGTAAATCAAGTCGTCGGCTTCAAAAGTGACGTCGTCTCCACCTTCACTAAATCAGGACAGCTGCCAACAACGTTTTTGTCCATGCATCTACGAAGAGAAAACAAACAGTTCCTCGAGCACACCAATAGTGAGGCCGACAGCAGCGAGGAATTAGCAGCAAAGGATGTACACATGATATCGTGAAAGGAGGTGTATTCGTGGAGAAAACAATTTGCTCGCAGCGAGTATTGGAACACGTATAGATAGCGGATTTGTATATGTGGAGGGATAAATCAAAGCAATAAATAGATAGGACGAGGTTCGAGGGCCGGTGTACACAATTGAAGCAAATGTGTATTGGTGCTGAGCGTGACGCTGGACACTTGGTGATTGAATCTCAAGTGTGGCAAACAAGATGGCAGAAGAGCATTGGTCTCAAATCATTTGTGAACTAGCGTGTCATTAATTAACTATGTACTTCATTTGTAGCCATCGCATGAGGCGCATTATCTACCTCAACCTCTCACGAGAAGTTGGACAGGTCAATCCCCTACATCTCGTAGAAAAGGAGAAAGCGCCAAACGTTGGGGTTTGCTTGGGCTTGAGGTCGGTCCTGCTCAATCTCACGTTGACTCGTCAAATGCACAAATCTCGAAGTAAATGATGACAAGGGCCACTTGAGATGACAGTCTGCTTCCTCGGTGGCAGTAGAATGACGTGGGGCGTGCGATAGCAGTAGCAGAGATTAATTTCTGATCTTGCTCCTTCCTTGCCACCATTATGGGGCCATGATAGTATAGAAGCATCTTTATCACGGCTCAAGCGTTGTTTGGATGTATCGGCGTCGCTGCAACGTCGTAACTGACCTGATGAGGCCATCTGAGACGGCCGCCAGCTGCCAGCGCCACTCTAGAGAACCATATCGTATCTCACGCTGTGAATATGGCAATCAACAGCTTCTAGTGACCCATAACAGTTGGCCATGATAGTATAGAAGCATCTTTTTTACGCCATACCTTGACATATGAGCAGGAAAGATTACATGCCAATGCGCTGGCCCTCTTCGTATTAGCTACTTATGATTGGAATGTGGGGAAAGTCAACAAGAGAGACTTGTCTTATATTTGACTAGATTATAAGTTAACTTTTATTGAGATGTTGATCATATTTGGATCCTTAGAAGCATGATCCCACGGGCCAATTGACGAATGAACGAACTTGTAAAGAAAAGAGCCGATAGACTTCCAAAGAATCACGAGAGAGATGGTAACATTCCCGATACAACTCATCCAAACTCAAGCAAGATACCAGAAGAAAGATCCCATCAATCCAAGACACGAGAAATCAAATGCCATCGAACAGTAATTGATAACAAGAGATTACAAAGGTTCAGAGAATAATTGCCTGGCTCAGTGCACCATCGAGAGAACTCCCGAGTACCTTTCGACTTGGTCGTCTTCAAGAGCACCAGCAAAAGCAAAGCAGATCAGTTGATTCATCGCGGTTGAAAAAAGGGGAAGGCCAAGCTCTAGGGTGACCTGCAGCTGCGGGTCACCTCGGGGATACGTAAAGCAACAAGTTGCCTTCCATGGAACCACCAAACCATGGTAATTTACTTCAAGCTGAGAGGCCCTCTCGAACAACCACGATGAATCAACTCAACTGCTTTGCTTCTACTGACACTCCGTCCAACAAAACAAGAATTACAAAAAGACCCAAAAGAACTCTGTCACGGACACGTCGCACTCACAATCATATCATTCCCAAGTGAAAAACTCTCGATACCAATCACCGCCCTCCGCCATCATCCTCCCATGCACAAAGAATGTGGGCGTTCAAACCAATCTCACAACAAGCTGTTGTACCATACACAAACTCTTTTCAATCTCTCACGATACATCTTCGGGTCGCTGCCTGACTCCAATATCTTCCATCCAAGGTGCACTGTAATTCAATTAGCATTCGTTTCCGACGAGGCCTACGTGGGGCAATTTGTTGAACTTCTACCTCCTCCTCCTCTTCTTCCTCCTCCTCTTCCACCGCTCCAACTACCTCGACTGACTCGCTGTTGGAGGTATTGTCCGCAGCAGTCTCAAAATCGACTGGCTCGAGGCCGTCATTCTCATCCACCACATCATCAATCGCAATTTGATCTTCTACCTCCTCCTCCTCTGCTTCCTCCTCCTCTTCCATGGAGTCGTTGTTGGAGGCATTGTCCGCAGCAGTCTCAAAATTGACAGACTCGAGACCGTCATTCTCATCCATCACATCATCAATCGCAATTTGAACTTCTACCTCCTCCTCCTCCTCTTCTTCTTCCTCCTCTTCCACCGCTCCAACTACCTCGACTGACTCGCTGTCCGAGGCATTGTCAGCAGCAGTCTCAAAATCGACTGGCTCGAGGCCGTCATTCTCATCCACCACATCATCAATCATTGCTGTATCAAACTCTACTTCCTCCTCCTCTTCCATGGAGTCGTTGGTGGAGGTATTGTTAGCAGCAGTCTCAAAATCGACTGGCTCGAGGCCGTCATTCTCATCCATCACATCATCAATCATTGCTGTATCAAACTCTACTTGAGTCTGTGAGCTCGGCTCAGGGCGAACAGCCCCAATTTCCTTGAGGTACGCTCGCAATTGAACTCCATGCTTTGGGTGGTACATTAGATGATCCTTGGGATAAGACTTTTCATCTTCGAATGCGGGAGGTAAGTCGTTGACGTCGTAACGAACTTCCCTTGCAACGTGTTCTTCGTCCTCCTCATCATCATTCAAGCCGGGCACGCCGTGGTAATAGCCCCGCCAAAGTGCCTGAATCTTTGTTGCCGCTTCATTCTCACCCATTGCATTGGGGATGACCACATCCTCCTCTTCGCATGCTTCCTCTTCCTCTTCCTCTTCCACTGGCCACAGAGAGGAACCAATTGTAATTGTGTTGACTTCCTCTTCAGTTTCAGTGAGAAATTTGGCCGGCAGAGAACGTTTGTTAAACTTGCGACTAGTGCAATGGGCACTAAAGTGCACTGAGAGCTCCTCTTGAACAGTAGGGAGCTCTGCTCCTAGAGGGATGTTGCGATCAACGGTAGGATTCTGTGCTTCTTCCGCTTCTGCATGCACATCTTCCATATGTATCTTCTTTGTTGGACGAGGATTGGCGTCGGAGGATTCATCGGAGCGCCTCCTCTTGGATGGCTGTTTGTTTGTTGGGCGTGGAGCAAGTGGAGCATCATGATGACTCCTCTTTGTTGGACGATGATCGGTGTCGGAGGATTCATCATCGGGACGGCTCCTCTTGGACCTCTTCTTGCTCACCGGAGGCTGGGCAGGCATGTCAGCAGATTGGATGGCGTCGATGCCGCTGTGATCAGAGGAGGCATGATCGATCTTTCGGCGTTTAGCATCACCTCTGGCTACGCCTTGAGAGGGAGCGGAAGTGGAGCGAGTAGGGCCGCTATTATGAGGGTCGACTCTCATGCGTTTGCCTCCCTCGGTAGTGATGTAGCTGGTAGTGGTAGATTGAAACATCGGGTATTGTTTGTTGTGTATTGATTGCACGGAATAGCTTTGAACGAATTGCGTTCAGCAAAATAATGAGCCGTTTTTGGGTGGCTTTGGAGCCCAGTTGAATGATAAGTGGCCCCCAACGACTTTTTGACACCATGCTTGAATGACTGGCTGAGGATAGTGACGGCTGCCATGATTGAATGGCTGGCTGTAGAGATGGCCGGCTGCCATGATTGACTTCAAAAAGAGCTGTTGATGATTTTTGGTCTGAGTGGTGCTTCGAGTACCGTGTAAAGTGAACGTACGTAGGAATTAACTATGTAGATGCCGCTTCATCAATGCTGCAGCCAGGAAAGCCACCGCTTCTCTTGAATCGAGGAAGCGGACGCAGTTGGACGTGGGTGGAAGCCGCCGGCCACCGACGGACGTGGAGTGGAAGCCGCTCTGTAACACTGGGAACCCATCCATAGCCCATGGCACACATCATGTACAGTAGCAGCGGCGAGGACGAAGGACCCGATGATGAGGCGAGCTCCGTCTATCCAGAGACCATGTTAGATAAGATCAAGCGTAATGCTCCTGATACGACGACATTAACCTGGGGCTTTTTTCTCAGAAATATGAATATGTCCGATGATGGCTGGGAGGAGCTTGGTCGTGATGTATCAAATAACACCCACTTGGAAAATGTCTATCTTAATGAAGGAGCCCTCAACGATCGTAAAATGTCCTTTTTCTGCAGGGGATTGACGAGAAGCGCCTCAATAAGAGAGATGCATTTGTATGAAAATGGATTAAGCGCAGTAGGAATCCGGAGCATGGTGCCATTCTTGCAGAATGCTAACAATCTTCATGAATTGCTTCTTTGTGACAACAATATAAAATCGGAGGGGTTCAATATGCTGCTTCGAGAATTGTGTAATAGCCCCATCGAGGGATTGAATTGCGATAGCTGCGGCATTGAATCGATTGAGATTGACAGCGAGCATATCCCCAAACATTTGAAACATCTACATTTAAATCAAAACAGGATCAATGCTGACGGATGTCGTCAATTATCCAAATTATTGCAGGGGGGAGATTCTACCCTAAAACATCTATATCTCCATAACAATAAGATTGATGACGCTGGAGTTGCAATTCTGGTCGATGCCCTACAAAACAATACATCACTGACGGAATTAGATTTGATGTTGAACCAGGGGATTATTGCCGAGGGGATGAAGATGTGTCTCAAGCTAGTGAATGACATTTCTAGTATCAAGGCAACGCTTCAGTCGAACCAAACATTACAAGAACTCAACGTAAAAGATCAGAATGACCAGAACGATATGCAGATTCAGCAACACATCAATAAGGCTACCCAGATCAATGCGCAGAATGAAAATGACGTAGAAGCAGCTGGCAAAGAGAAGGTGATTGAGACGCAGCTGCATAGTGTGAAAAGAGCAGAGTTGGCGGAACTGCAGGGAGTAACTCGATCTTTTTACAGCGAGATTAATCCTCTCCACCTACCCGAAGTGCTTGCATTGGCAGGTCGTAGTCATGGGCAGGGAGAGCTGTATGTAGCATTGAAATCATCGATTGCAGGAGTGATATCCACAGTGAACAGGAAGCAGTGGCTGCAACAACAAAGGGCACACCACAATGCCATTATAGCTGAGCATAGAACCAAAGTGGAGTCGATAGAAGCTGAGCTTGCAGCAATCGAAGCAGCAGATGGTCCTGATGCAGCGGATATTGGGAGTGATTTTCGCAGTAGCAAAAGACGCCGTGCGTAACAAATTATTTTGCACTTAGCTTTGATATTTAATGTGTAACAATGTTCGTCATAATATATGCATCATAAAGGTCTTCAAGCTTTTTGATATCTATTGGCAATGGATCATCCTTCGCTCGCCGTATGGTACTCCCTCAAGCTGTCTCTAGACATGATATTTTTGTTCTCTCCTTAGCAAACCTCTTTCTTCCACTCAAGCAGCTGCCATGGGTTCACAGGAGACTCCCTGCAACAAATCTCTTGCCTGCATGTACCAAATCACATGCTGCATCTCTGAATGACATCATGTATCAATAACCTCGATGCATTCAATCATCATCTAGTCACCCTTGGTTTTACCTTCGCTCAGCATTATCGATCTATCACATGCGTTCATGACGCTATTCTTGTGAGTTACGAACAAAACTGCAGAGAGATTATTATCATCACTTTCTAAAAGACGACGTAGCGAGAGAAGGAGGTCTTGCTCTGCTTGCGCATCAAGTGCTGAACTTGACTCGTCTTGTTTGGTTTCGTTGCATGCGAACAAGGAGTGTCAATATGCAGTTCTTGATTGTAAAGCACGAAAAGAGAAGCATCACTTCACTCACCTAATGCCAAGATTCTTGGCTCCGTAAGCAGGGCTCTAGCAATGCATAATCGTTGCTTCTGCCCTCCTGATATGCTTTTGCCCCTCTCCCCAACAATTGTGTTATAATTTTCTGAAAGTCCCATAATAAAGGAATGCGCATTCGCGGCTACGCATGCCTTGATAACTTCTTCGCGAGTGGCGTCTGGTCGTCCATAGGAAACATTCTCGAATATTGTTGCGTGGAAAAGGATTGGCTCTTGGCCTACGATTGATATTTGGGATCGCAGCCACTCCACGTTCTTTAGGAGGGATAGAGGTTATATGTTAGAGATTAGAGATAAACGAAAGTAATGTCGGATCATTGTTGAGAGACTTACCAGGTCATAGATATCTATACAGCAGTGAGGGTGTAATGAGTTGTCAGCGATGAATCCCACGTTTGCAATAAATGCAGAGCATGATGCCTAGGATAAGAACGTACCTTTCCCTCCTAAAGTGATAACTCCTCTTGAAGGAGAATAAAACCGCATAAGCAACGCCACAATTGAACTCTTGCCACTGCCTGAAGAACCACTGACAGCCAACATTTCACCATCAGACAGCTTGAAAGACAGATTATCTAAGACGAGCGATTGTTGCGTATGTGAGGGATAATAGAAGTCAACTCCGTCAAATTGGATATCAGCTTTGTATGATGCTGGTAGTGTTTCGCCGCAATCTATTGTATCAATTGCACCCCCTGCACCGCGAAGCTCAAAGGAGTCTTTATCCAAGAGGAAGAATAGTCGTGCTCCACTCCCCTGAGCTCGCAGGAAGCCACCTACGCTCTCTGAGATCTCGAGTACTTTGACACAAGTTTGTTTAATAAAGAGAGGGAGCATTGATGAGAGTGAGATGAATACACTCATCGAGCTCTCATCAAGTGTGAAACAACATAAAGAAGACTTACCTGATTCAGCTAAATGGCCTGCAAACATACAAAAACCAGCCAGTTGACCCGCAGTCATGCTTCCATCAATCACAAACGTAGCTCCCACTACCAATGTACCCATCAATGCCGTATTCCCCACAAGATACGACGAGCCCAAGAACGCTCCCTGAAATATTGCCACCTTCCTAGCAAAGACATATGCCGATTCAACCACATTGGAATAATTCGTCACTTCCGACTGTCGCCTTCCAAAACTCAATACTGTAGTAATCCCCCCAAATCGTTCCGTCGCCATGTGCGTCGAATGAGCAAGCACATCCAAATGTTTCTTAGACCAAATCTTAATAAACTTGCCATAAACAGCTGCACATCCTCCCAGAGCTAGCGGCAGCGGTGTCAAATACAGTGTCAATGCTGGAGATATCGCCATCATACTTGCCACAGCTGTAACTGATCGGACATATTACTCATAAATATAGATATATTCTGCACGAGATGCTCGGCTACCTCATGAACATCGGTGCTTAATCGATTGGCCAATTCTCCCCCACGATTTTGATCAAAGAATGTGATGTTTTGATGAATGATTGTTGAGAATAGTTGTTTGCGCAGTCGAGCACCAATCTTTTGTCCTATAGTTTCGAAACTTGTCGAGTGAAAAAATGTGGCAGCGGATCCGACAGTGAAGAAGCCGAGCATTTGGAGTGCGATGGATTGAATTTGATCGAGTTTCTGCTGTTCTAGCTGCGTTGTAGAGTCAGAGCTGCCATTGATATTATCGGGCGTTGTATTGTCACTATTTGGCATGTCACTCATTTCAGAACTCAAGATGCTGCTATCAATAATCGTCGAGTCTATTGCAACTCCTGCAGCAGAAAGAATATCAATCATGTCACCGATGGCATTTGGAAATTGTAACGTTGCAGCAGTTGAGACTGTCAGCGCTCCGAGTGCAAGTAGGAGCGATGATACTTCAGGTTTAAGTATTGACAGAATTCTCGATACGTTTGGTGGTTCTAGATCCACATTGAGGGGTGCTGCATTGCTCAGCGAGTTTGTATTATTGGTGTAGATTGTCTGTTTGGGAAATTCTTCATCTCTTTTGTTTGCTTCGGCTGCTGACTTTGCCGGCGAAAATGGCTTGCGATTATTGTCATCGCCGTTTGATAGATTGCTAAAATATCTCGCATAGCAGATTCTCCTTTGAATCAAGCGAGATGAGTAGTCTACCAAGAGTGGCCTCAATAATCTGTTGGTAGAAAAGTAGTGCAACCTCGATATCATGTGATGTGTATGCGAGGAACGTATTATCGTTCGACGACAGCACTGCGAAGGAGATTGACTCCAGAGAGCAACTTTTCGAGCTCGGCCAGCCAGAATGATCGGACTCCTTTTACTCGATGTCCAAAGTGATCGTCTCATCATAAGACATCTATGGTATGAGTGAAGAGATCTTCGGCCGTCTGCCGTCTTGGTTCATGATATTTTTGGGCTCGCGTCGGAATTCGGATTTGCAAAGTGCGTGAGCTCTCCATCCAAACTATTGTTCCCCAGCAAAGAAAAGAGCTGTGCTATTGATTCCAACGTTGCTAGCTCTGTCACAAAATACTTATGTATCTATCTTAAGATGACCAGCCGGCAGAGTAGCCATAAGCCCTGGCCCTGGCCGAGTTTGCGATAGACCCTGTTCCACTGCCCCAAAACAAAATAATTTGGCTTTTTGCAACTCAAAGCATTTTTGACTTTTCTGGCCGATCACAAAAAAGACTCACAACATGGTGCTCCTGGCCTATGCAGCAATAACGGCAATAAATAATCATATAACAATCCCACAACATGGTCAGTAGAACAATTTTTCACGCTAAATCGAATGGTGCAGTCGGCGGTTGGCTATCTCCAACGACTACAGACGTATATACTACGATAGCAGAGACAGTGATTTTTCCGCAATCTACGGCACATCATAGTTTGGGCATCATGCCGGAGGGGTAATGATCAATATATAGAACTCCCATGATAACAACGTACCCGCATAGGAATAGGCTCCAATTAATCGGCGGCGATAGCGACAGAAATGAGTAATATAGGGACATTAAGTGAGATTTAAGAAGGCATGATATCTGCCTTCTGCCCGAAAGCGAGATCATCAATCAAGGCACACGGCACATACAATTACAACAATGAATTACAATATTCCAAACAGAAACACGATGAGAAGAAGACACGCAACAAAACTAACAACGGAGAGAGGCCACTATGAAAGAGTATTTAGTGCTGCTCATATTGCAATAGAACCAACAACACAGAGAAGTCATGGTCATACATTAGGACGTTGTACCCGTACCCTGCGCTCATACTGTGTATTGTGCGAAGCAGGCTGCGGTTGTGCCATCACAGATCAAGTGGTCTCTGGATGCAACTATTAAATTGGGGAGAGGGCAGGCCAACACCAAAACCTTCCACAGTAGATTTTTGCCCATGGATTCCTGGAAGCAATTGCAAGCGGGAATGCTCAACATTGTTACCAGCTGCCAGGAATAGCATCATGCAGCAACCCAAAAAAACCATGTTCAAAGCATTGCAAGAAGCACAGTGATGATGATTAACATACAAGTATTAACCTAAAGCGCAGATAAGTGTTCAATGTGTTCCTT
Source organism: Skeletonema marinoi (assembly GCA_030544225.1). Taxonomy (NCBI): domain Eukaryota; phylum Bacillariophyta; class Thalassiosirophyceae; order Thalassiosirales; family Thalassiosiraceae; genus Skeletonema; species Skeletonema marinoi. Next base: position 125,904 of record CM060486.1, on the reverse strand, counting down.
CCTCAAGCGTGATGGCCAATCCTCATTCAGTACTATTTCTGATATATCAGTGTCTGACAACTCCACATTTGCTGGATTCACTCTCAACTCTCTCCAGCGTTTGATCTCGTTTTGATTGCCCCACAAATCAATGAGTGGCCGAACATCAAAGAGGCCGTCATCTTCTCCATCGTACCATCTAATCTCAGCGTTGCAGGGGCGATTCTTCGTCTTGCCGTTGTGTTGTTGAATAAAACCCAGCTCAAATCGACCTTCAAGCAAAGGTAAAACACTTTGGCTTGGTTAAAAATACGATGCACCCCTTCACAAATGAAGTTGTTGTGTTTCGCTGTTTGTTGTGTGAGGACTTAATGAAATCAGTCTCCCCCAGCCGTCTATCTTCTCCAAAAGTGGTACTTCGTACAACGCAAGGCTATACTCCACCGTGATGTCAGACCTTTGTCGAGTTTCTTTAAGCAAATTCCCCAGTAATTGCCTTTCTTCTCACGTAGTTTGTTTCATTCAGAATTGTGATGGAGTATTTTCCAGTCAGATAAAAAAGTACTGCAACCATCCTCACCTCGCAAATCCAAAACTCCAGTGCTTTTATGTCACCATCTGCACCAACATAGTGTAGTGTCCGTAAATCTCCTAGTTAATTGTCGCCATGGTTGTGAATGGTTTTGATTTAGGCAGCCAACTTTGCAATGCAGTGCCTGCAAACTCTCCTATATCTACCAACTCTACTCCAATTGTCTATCAGCTCTACCAGCCACCAGATAGGCATCGTCATTTGATCCTCACGAGCTTATGCACGACAGCAGATCACTTCATCAGATGGTTGTCCAGTAGTATCGTAACATTTCGCATCATATTGGGTTGTATGGTGCTTCAAGCACCTCTGCATGCACACCACTCTCCAACTATCATCACATTAACAAGTAAACTAAAGTGATAGTCAGCATTAACCACTCTCGCCACCTCAATACGCTGCAAATCCCACGACACGCTGATTAGATTGCCCATTCTTCTCTTTCTTTACTCCAATAATGGTTGCTATCTCACTCTTTCATCACACACGAATTCTGCCATAGCACGAAAGATGGACAAGCTGTATCGCCTACCTCCACCACAATACACCTATCCACCACATCATCGGTTGTTACATCATTATTGATGGCATTTGGTGGCATCATAAATTGTCAAATGACATGACTTTCCTCCCAAGGTTCCTCCCAAAAGTTCTCATTATTTGTCACTCTAGACGCAAAATCATGGCAGTGGTGGGCAGTATGAACGACCCTGTGGCCGCCTATACGACCGAATATAACCATGCCACTCTAATACAAGGACCTCATGCAACTTTAGACTGCTGCACTCTCGATTGTTGTTGTTACTCTCCCCTCCACGCCCCGTCGGATGATGGCGATTTAAATAAAATCTCACGCTGCGTCGTTGTAAAATAGATGAGCCATATCGATGAGTCTGACCAAGAAACATGCTGCCTACTCGTACAATGATGTTGCATCGTCAATATGCTCTGTTTGCAGGGTTGTAGAGGTGAATTGATCCCGTGAAGATGTTGTCGTGGAGAGGGAGAGTCCGTTATTTCGCACCAATGGACATGAGATGTGTTAAGGCACCGACAATAAGGCTAGGTGTACAACACAATTCATTCTTCGATCATCGTCGGTCGGTGTGGACCCACCACGGTTGGTGGAGGCGGTTTGGGGTGGTAAATCCATCGGGGGTGGATGGCTGTAGGTGTTGCAGAAATGACTCTTCCTGGAGCTAATGGTGGAGATCACTCCAACCTTGCATCTACCAAGATCAATCAATCTAAATCACACACTTGCTATCGATAGATAATATCAGTTAAACGGGAATTTACTATACTATCGATTGTGAGATCAATCTTGCATCTTGCCATGGTCAGTTCAGCCTCTGCACTTGAGTGCAGATGCGTGGCCTCGAGAGGCGACGTCAGCGTACGTGGGTCGTTTGTCATTGGCCCACTCGGTTCGTTCGCTCCGATTTCCAACACACTCCTGTGAGCCTGAGTCAATGGATTGCATTGGTTTAGACTCACCAATTCTTCTTTTCATCTTTTCGTAGTGAATGGCTGTTAGTTCATCAACATCCACTGGACCATGCTCATCGTGGCTGATGTTCATGATGATGTTCCTGAATCGTCGGAACTTTGCGCCACCTAAAGGCTTGGTGAAGAAGTCCCCGATCATTTCGTCAGTTGGGCAATATTGTAGAATCGCTTCCTTTCGTTTTATCACATCTCCCACAAAGAAGTACCTGATGTTCATGTGTCTGGTCCGCTTGCTACTGGAACCTCTGCCGTTAGTCTCTAACAACATGGCACTCTGATTGTCCTGATGGATGACGGATGGCTTGAGTGGATATCCCTGCGCCTCCATGAAGTATCTAGTCCAAAGGATGGCAGGCATGTTGTCATGCACCCCCACTACTTCAGCTTCGGTTGAACTGGTTGTGTTTATCTTCTGACCACTGGATGAGCCCTCGAGCATCCCTTTTCCAAATGTCATGTACCCTCCTGTGTGACTTTTCATGTCGTCATGTACTGCAAAGGCTCCGTCGATAAACCAGTGATTCTGGTCAAGGTATTCGGCCTCAATGGTCAGTCGAAGGAATTTCGTTCTTCTGATGTATTTCATAGCTCTTGCGAGCTTCTTGTAATCGTCTTCGTCAGGTGCGTTTACTCGCTTGGTGAGGAAGGATACGACCAGCCGCAGATCTGGCCTGGCCCGTTGGGAGCCGAATAGTAATTGTGCTGTCTTGGAATGAAACAGATCGGCTCTTTCTTTGTCAAGCTTTGGTGCATTATCTCTTGTCTTGAATAGGTGATCTGCTGCCGGGGTAGCCGCGAATCCGTCCATGTCATCTGGGAGATCCTCTAGCACTCCGTCGAAGTACTTCTCCATATCAACAATAATCTTTCCAGCGTCCGAGAAATCCAGCGTCATGCCAAGGTACTCGTGTACTTTACCTCGTGTGACAGATAGGGTCCCCACCTTTCCATATTCCTTCTGTAGCATCTCAATGATATCACTTACAACATTTGTGCTCACATGAGAGATCTTGAGATCATCCACATGCCATAATATGGTGCACTGTTTGCCATCTATCATTTTGTTCATCACGCACCAATCGTATGGGTTGACTTCAAAACCGCAATCGACCAGGAACCGGGTGAGCTTCCTCCAGAACAACACGGCCGCAAGGAGAGTACCATATAAAGCGACGTTCAGCCTGCAGTAAATGTATGGCTCCCCTCGACGGTGGTGCACAAATCTCTGATATGTAGGTGGATCAATCTTTGCCAGCAACATTGCCATTTCGCCATCCAGCATCACGTGCACATCTTTTTCCTCCTTTGGCCATTTCGTCTGTAGGAATGCGCCAGGGATGTCAGCGGTAGCAACATCTCTCTTTTCATGTGCGTCTATCATGCAGGATAACATAATTGACGCTTGCCTCACTGTAGGGGACGATGCCTCCATCTTTGTCGTGTACAATCTCTGCGGCCGACCGTCAGCACATCCACGTCCCTTGATGATACCATTTCTTTTCTCCTTCAAGTACATGAGATAGTTGAGGGCATTTGCTCTCTCTTCCTTTGTCATTTGATACCAGTGTACTGGCTGGAAACCTTCCATGTCATGTATTTGCTGTAGCTCCTTCGTAATTGCTTCTTCTGCTAAGTCCTCTTTGCCTTGTTGTTTGAACACTTTAAGGCCCTTTTTCCAATTCATTTGCTCAGTGACGAGTGCAACTTCTTCCATCATAAATGTATATTCGCTAAGAGGCATGTCGTCACTATCAAGACCTTCTTTCCAGCCAAGGTGCCCCGTCAGGAACATGTACTCAGCAGTCAACCGTGCGAGTTCAAGATCTTCTGGATCGAGCTTCATCTCCTCTATTCCTGTCTCGTTGTCATCATTTAGAGTGAGCATCACCATCTCCGTACCGTTGGGCACTTCACTGCCATCCATGGCAAATACATCATAGTTCCTCCTCGATTGGCTACGTAGATTCATATTGTTGTAGCTGCGCACTTGTTCTGCATCATCATCACTTTCGCTGTCGTCGTTGTCCTCTTCATCCTCACTGTCAGGATGGTCACCCACTCCTGGGATTTCCTCATCACTGTGATGGTCATCCACTCCTGGGATTTCCTCATCATTGAGATGGTCATCCACTCCTGGGATTTCCTCATCATCGCGATGGTTATCCACTCCTGGGATTTCATCATCATCGGGATGTTCGTCAGGCGCATTATCATCGTTTGATCCTGTAGTTTCCTCAGGTTCGTTCACTTCATTCTCTTCATGGACGTTTCCATCTGAATCATTTTCATTGTCATCTTCCTCATCTTCGTCTCCACTGAGAATATTGTAGTAGTTTCCATCGGTGCCGTCATTATTGCTGCCGGTACTTTCGCTGTGGCTGTCGTTGTCTCCATTCCAGTCGCTGTCATCGTCATCATCATCATCATTATCATCAGTCACTCCTGCGTTCATCACGTCTAGTGATGGATCGTCCTCATCACGGTCGAGGTCAGCGTACAAAGTGTCAAGGTCCTCGCCAGCCGTGTTAGTGAAAGTAAGTTGTCGAGATGCTTTGGCACGACGGGCCAGGCGGTGAACTTGATCAATAACGCCTTGTGGCATAGGAAGAGGGGTGAAGCTACGGCGGATGATACGACGTCCGGTAGATAAGTTAAGGAAGTAGAACGAGCCGTCATTTGCTGGTCGCAGAGCAATAGCACCAAGGGTCCGACTGTCCATGGTGTTGTCATGTTCTTCGTGAGTCTGGACATAATCACCCAACCCAACTTTGCAGTGAAGTTGAGCATCAAGTGAGCGATTCAAAATGAGCTCAGATGGACTGTGAGTGGGAGAGATCCCACCTTTGAGTGGGAACATGTTTCGCCAGAAAACCGCAGAGTACACCATCTCGGCGATCAACACTGGAGGAAAATGAGTGAATGGGAGGATGTTGTAGTTTGCACGAACTCTGTCCTTGGTTGTGCGGTTGAAGCGCTCGGCTTCAGGGACATGATCTTCTCTAGCAACAACGTGGAGCTGGACATGGAGGTTAGCGATATCATCACGCATAGATTCAAATTGATTGTCGGTCAGCATGATCGTTACTTTGAATCCACGCACAGCATAAGTACTAATGATCTTCTTGAAGTGTTTGAGGATGTGATGGGTCTGCATTGTCTCAAGTCTACCAGCAGTACCAAATTTAATACCTCGTGAGATGGTCATCAAGAAGGGAATTCCTGTGACCTTCATGATGTCTACGGAGAGCGTAACATTCTTGTAGTGATCCATGATACTAGGTGGGATTTCATTGTGCTGGACACGGATGGGCGGCGGTTTAGTGCGAACAGTCTTGCCTTTGAGGCACCCAAGATCAGGCCCATAGATTGTCTCGGCATTCCTCACATCCTGTGCAGTCACAGGGCAATTTTTAATCATTTTGTCATGAATGTACCGGATTAGATCGGCAGTGGATGGCCGTCCAACGCGTTGCTGTAATGTTCGAGCCTGATCAGCCTTGGCAACATCCTGTCCAGAGAATTTTAATTTGTTATCGTCTACTGTAGTGATTAGAATGGTGCTCTCTTCAGTTCTGTCGCAGAGGTCAAAACAGTACAGACGGTTACTCCTTTCAGTAAACTTTACCACGCTCCCGTCCTTCTTGAACACATCAAAAGAGTTGCCCAGAGCACTGTCGTAAGTCACTCTAAACGTCTCTTTCGTGCGGCTCAGAGAAACGATGTTAGCTACTCCACCATGGAGAAGCCAGACCCAGCCGAAACCAGGAAGCCGACCTCGCCATCGCGTTGTCTTCAAACCCGCATTGCATCTGACCGTTAAAGTCGTATCAGATTCATAAACTTCCACCAGCAGATCAGGATTACAAAAAAGGTGAACCGATGATCCGCAATCCATGACCAATATGGTGCTACTAGAAGAAGACTTCTGCTTCCTCTGATCCTTCCCACTGCAACCGTTTGATTGAATGAAGATGAGCTTTTCCATGACATCACTACAGTAGACAACACAATCATTCTCAGGAGCGTCGGGCTCCGGGCAGGTACTTACATGATCTTCGGCCTCTCCAGATTCCATCTCCTTGACAGATCCACAAATGTGCAGAGTAGTTCCGTTAACATGAGTTGTAGCGGTGCATTGTCCACGGTGGTATCTGCCGCAGCGATCACACTTCTTGCGCTCGGACCTTGTCGCATTATCACCTCCACCTCCGTCGTCCTGATCACCCACAGCGTTGAAGGAGACTCCCAACTCGGTGTCATTTACGCTCTTCTTCTTCTTGGAATTATTACCATGCCAGTGGCGGAGCAAAGTGTAGGCCTTCTGGAGATCGGTAGGGTAGTTATCCACCCCGCTGAGGAATGACCTGTCAAACTCCTGGACCATCCCTCCAAAGCGTTCTTTGTCAGCGCCGAGGATAAAATGCATGGCTTCCATTCGCCCATGTTGCACTTTAAGGTACTTCAATTGGTCTGCAGGATCGAGACTTTTGTACTCACCGAGTTCGTTGTCCTTGCAGTACTTTTCAAGGAGAGACACATAGCCGAAGATAGAAGGCTCATCATCTTTACCCCCGATCAGTTCATGTACGGTCTTCATTAGGTTCTTGAATCGCTTGAAGTAGTCATCAGTAGATTCGCCTTTCATCTGGCGGATCATCATGTATTCCCTGAGGGACTCGAGTAAGACCTTGATGGGAGACTTTGTTTCATTAAACCCCACTGTTAGATTCTTCAGCATCGGTCGTAGCAAAAACACACTCTTTGATTTGACCATTTTCTCGTAGTCCGCGTGTTCCTTGAGGGTGGCTTTGACTTGGTCACTGCATTGTCCAAAGTAAATATGGAAGATCTGAGACACCTCCTTTTCGACCGACCTTAGAGTACCGAGATTTTCTTTGTAGTTGATCTCATACTTCATCTTTTCCATCTCATTTTCGAACGTCCCGTCAGCTTTCATCTTTGCCTTATACTCGTCAGGCTTAGCCAGCTTACCGCCCTCAAGCGACTTGAGCGTTAGCTCGTGAAACTCGCGTCCCACTTTGTTCCTGATGGCCCTATCCACTTTCACGAAGTTGGCATTTGTTTGCGATGGCGTGTGTCCAATGGTGATGGCACCAAGTTCGGGAATTGCGCCTTTGAACGATGACCCGGCGGTGCTGTGTTGATGGTTTTGTTTCTTTTGTTTATTTTTATTTTTATTGCCACTGCGTTGGTCCGACCCAGCAGTATTGCCGGTTTTGTCATCCCCCGCCGCAGGGCTCGTTGTTTCGTTTTCAGTACTCATAAGAGCAACTATCGCAATCGATAGTATAGGTTGCAGAAATGACTCTTCCTGGAGCTAATGGTGGAGATCACTCCAACCTTGCATCTACCAAGATCAATCAATCTAAATCACACACTTGCTATCGATAGATAATATCAGTTAAACGGGAATTTACTATACTATCGATTGTGAGATCAATCTTGCATCTTGCCATGGTCAGTTCAGCCTCTGCACTTGAGTGCAGATGCGTGGCCTCGAGAGGCGACGTCAGCGTACGTGGGTCGTTTGTCATTGGCCCACTCGGTTCGTTCGCTCCGATTTCCAACAGTAGGGGGGATTACGGCCATCATTGTCCGTTGCTTTTTTGTGTTGTGGTTGATTCAAAAATCCTTTGAGTTGCAGGAGAAGCGGGGAAGCTAATGGAACAGGGTCTATTGCCCGTGCTTTGGCGCCCTAGAAAAAAAATCCGTCTAAATTAGCAACTTACTAACAAAATGAGCAAAATAACTAGTAAAATGGGCTTTTGCCCTAGCTCACTGCGTTGACAGTGTTATGCCATATTTGATGAAGCCTAATTGCATCTATGCATATGAAGATCCTCTGTTGAACTTGGCAGTGGATTCTCTGGCTTGGAAGGGGTACCTGAAATGTACCCCTAATAAAATAGCTAGTGGTTGAATTGGGGCCTTAATACTGACTCCTACGTACAATTGTGACCCCAACCAAGTGGATATTTTACGTCTTTTATTGAGGCGCTTCTCTGCAACCCTCGGAACAAAAGTGTCATTTTACGATCGTTGAGGGCACCTCCATTAAGATATACATGTTTCAAGTGGGTGTTTTTAGCTATGTCACGGCCAAGTTCCTCCAATTCCTCGTCTGTCATATTCATATCGCCGCTCCAACGCAACATCGTCGAGTGAGGATCATTTTCCTTGATCATATCGAGCACGTTTTCTTCTGATGCTGTAGCGATGCGCAGCATCTCTAAGAAACTCTCGTCGTTATCCGACCCTTCGCTGCTGCTGCTGCTGCTGGAGTTCATCGTATCGCTCTTAGTTGGGCTTGCTACTGCCTGCACTTGCTGTGCTACTTGAACTTGTGGTTGATGGTGATGGTAGTTTGCGTTTGATTTGCACTCAGCCACACTTGAGCTGACTTGGTGACAGATGACAGATCCTTATCGCGGTACGACACTTCAAGTTAGCGCTCACAAACTTCAACCCTGCATGCAGCTTTTCATGAAGTACATAGCAAGACCTAAACCTAAGTTTTGAGAAGTAATCGTCTCATGCATCTCTTCGGTAGTACTCACTTTTATCGAGCCGTAACTCCAGCATCGCTATCGTCGACAGCCGCATGTAGCCATAGATAGTGCCTCTACAAGACACAAAAGCTGTGCTCGCTCTGACATCGTAGTAATTGAAAAGCAGCAGCAAGAATGGACAACGACGACGCCGGCAGCGATTCATTTGATGATGGCAGCAACGATGACGATTTCCCCGGTCCGGAGACAACGACAGTTTCAGTTGCTGGGACCGGAAGTGATGAGTGGCTTCGAAATTTAAACGATGAGGGTTGGGAAAAACTTGGTCGTAATCTAGCTAATCACAGCCGCTTGGAATATTTATCTTTCTATGACGGTGCCATTAACGATCATAAAATGTCATGTTTCTTCCGAGGACTGACGAATAGCAGTTCATTAAGAGAGATGTATTTGAGCGGCAATCGATTAAGCGTTGCAGGAGTGCGGAGTATGGTGCCATTTTTGCAGTGTGCGGTTAATCTCAAAGAGTTGTACCTTGATGACAATTACATAGCATCAGAAGGATTCAATATGCTGCTTCGGGCATTGCGTGATAGCCCCATCGAGAGACTGACTTGCAATGATTGCGGTATAGAATCTATCGACGTTGACATCAACTACTTCCCCAGGCATTTGATGCATCTCATTTTATATGGTAACAACATCGAAACAGATGGATGCCGTGGATTAGCAAAATTGCTGCAGGGGGACGATGCTACGATAGAACATCTTGATCTCAGCCACAATGATATTGGCAACGGGGGGGTGGAAATTCTGGTCGACGCCCTACAAAATAATACATCACTGACGACTTTCGATTTAGGGGGGAAGAATGGAATATCAAACCAAGGAAGATTAATGTTGCTGAAGCTTCTGAACGACATCTCTAGCATCAATGCAACGCTTCACTCCAATCACACCTTGACATCTTTCGATGTGGAAGTCATGAATCCAGATGGATCATTTGATGCAGATGACGAAATTCAGCCACACATCAATGAGGCTATCTCTATCAACACTTTTCATGTAAGCAACCCAGAAGCAGCTGGCAGAAAGAAAGTGATTAAGACACAGCTATATAGTGAGATCAGAGCAGAGTTGTGCCGTCTACAGGGAGTTGATCATTCCGTGTATAGTGACATTGATCCCCTCCACCTGCCCGAAGTGCTTTCATTGATAGGTCGTCATCATGGTCAGGGAGAGCTATATTTGGCATTAAAATCGTCAATAATGACAGTATTCTCCACGATGAATATGAAGAAGTGCATCCAACAGGAAAGGGCTTACCATGCAGCTATAGTGGCAGAGCATGCAGCTATAGTAGTCGAGCATAGAACCAAAATGGAGGAGCTGGACGCCAAGCTCGCATCAATGGATGAAGCAGTAGAAGTGAACGAAGGTAGCAACGAACTTGAGCATCGCAGCAATAAAAGGCAACGGAAATGATGGTGGGGGCTCTGGGGTGGAGCTTGAAAGAATGACAATTCACATCAGTCTACCATAATGATAATATTCATCATTCACATTGTGACAAATATGTACTCTCATCACTTCGTGCGAGAAACGTAGACAAGAGATACTGATCTCAAAAGAATGTGGAATAGGTGGCAACACGGTCAGAGGATGTCGTTGAGGGTGGCGAGGAAACATTTAAGAGAGCAGAAAAAGCGTTCACCATGACGAGCTGATAGAAACATCCATTACGTTGAAAAACTTAGTTTAGTTCAGAATCAAACCCCCACTTTGTACATTGATATATAGAAACGATCGCTCTCCTCAATAACATTCATTATATCTGCGACCATGGTACCCGGTGTTGACTTTGGCGCAGCGCTGATTTTTGCTGCTGACCAGTGCGACTCTCCAAATATTGTCCTCAAGAGCTGCGTTATTGATTCCAACGTGGCTAGCTCTATCACAAAATACTTTTCATCTTGATAGCATGCACGCACGCACAGCCATCTACAAAATATCTCTTCTGCCGACGATGGTGCCTCTGTCTACAAGACACAAAATGCTGTGCTCGCTCGATCATACTCAGATTAAAAGCAGAAGCAAGAATGGACAACGACGACGACGAAGGCAACGGCAGTGATTCCAGCTCCTCTTTGGATGAGGAGGAAGAGTGGCTCGCCGTCTTGGAGAGGATCAAGGAAAATGCTGATGATGGCACGGTATTAGAAGGGAAAGGAAGTTATACATCGATCGAAAATATGACTAATGATGGCTGGGAGGAGCTCGGGCGAGACATATCAAGCAACACTCACTTGGTAGTATCGTTATGCCTGTGTGATGGTGCCATCGACGATCAGACTATTTCGTTTTTCTTCCGAGGATTGACTACAAGCAGTTCTATTATAGACCTGTATTTGAATGAAAATGAATTAAGCGTTGCAGGAGTGAGAAGCATGTTGCCATTTTTGCACAATGCAAACCACCTTCAAGTATTGGACCTCTGTAACAACAGTATATTATCAGAAGGATTTAATGCAGTGTTCCGGGCATTGCGTAATCGCCCCATCAAGATGCTGAATTGCGCTAAGTGTGGCATTGAATCGATTGAGATTGACAGCAACCACATCCCCAAAAATTTGACAACTTTACGTTTAATTGGTAACAGGATCAATGCTGATGGATGTCGTGGACTAGTAAACGCGCTGCATCAGGGAGATACTACACTATCAACTTTATGGCTTCAAAACAATAGGATTGACGATGAAGGAGTGGAAATTCTGGTCGATGTCCTACAAAACAACACATCACTCGTGAATTTGGATTTGAGGGAGAACAATGACATATCAAACCAAGGCAAAATATCTTTACTCAAGCTAGTGAATGACATCTCTAGCATCCCTGCGACGCTTCAATCAAATCACACATTGGCATACATCGCAGTGGGTAAAGAATTCTGTGTCTATGATCCGAATGATGTGAAAGAGCAGATCCGACAGCATATCGGTATGGCTACCCATATCAATAAGTTGAGCGAAAATAACCCAGAAGCAGCTGGCAGAGACAAAATGATTCGTACGCAGCTGAATAGCACCAAAAGAGCAGAGTTTGCGGATTTCCAGGGAGTAAATCGATCATTGTACAGTGAGATTAATCCTCTCCACCTACCCGAGGTTCTCTCATTGGTAGGTCAACATCATGGGCAGGGAGAGCTTTATGTGGCATTGAGATCATCGATAGCAGGGGTGATATCCACAGTGATCAGGAAGCAGTGTCTACACCAACAAAGAGCATATCACAGGGCCATGATAGCTGAGCATAGAGCCAAGGCGGAGGCGGTAGAAGCTGAAATTACAGCAATCGAAGCAGCGGAGGGTCATGTAGATGATATTGGAAGTACGACTTGCCCGACTTGCAGCCACAAAAGACGTCGTGGTGCTTCATAAATTATTGTTGCAACGCTTGACTCTCTATCTTGGGTCTAAGGTTTAAATTGTAACAATATGTACTTGTCTTTTCAACGCATCATGCTGATCTTGAGACTTTTTTGTGTAATGGCAATCCTTCGCTCGCCTTACTACCTCAAGCTTACTCAATGATCTTCTTCATTTCTGGATGTGTCTTCCTCTGTGGAGTCTCTTTCTTCCGCTCAAGCTCAAGAAGCCTCATCCTTGGGTATAATCAGGTATGAAGAGACAGGTTCATGAGATCCTTTCATCTCTTTTAGTTTGCTTGGAGAACACGGGAGCTGGCCGATTCTGTGGACGACTTATCCAACCTTGTCCTTTACATTCGATTGATGAGTCGACTGTCAATCAGGATCCCTTCGAGTCTAGGGCCAAGCTGCCACATCTGTTGGTGAATCAGCCTCACCACCAGTACAGCCACCAACCGAGTATTATAGGCTACTTGGCACCACTACGATCTCTCCTCTCCATCTCAAGCATCGCTCTTCATCATCATCAATGCTTCTACTTCTAGACATCAACGCTTTCATAAGGATCTCCATCAGAATTGGAGTCGCATTATCATTATCATTATCATCATCATCATCAAGCTACTTACATTATCATAGCGTTCATAATCATAATTTATCTTCATCTCATGCTATCATTACTCTACGCAACGAGTCTCTGCATACTCATACTTCTTCAATCATTTCATTTTACTCTTCCTTATTACTTTCACCCATGACCCTCCAAGAAACAAAGGAGTGCTCAATCTTTGACTCCGAGGCAATCCCTAAATAAGGACAATCAATCCTCCTCTTCTCCCATGCTGTCCGTCCAGCTAAGGATATCCTCATTGTTTCCTTGTGTCTCCCGACCAATTTCTCGATCATCGAATGGGGTGGAATTATATACCCGCCTGTGCGGTGGCCCTGTGCTGTTGCTCTGCTACCGGAAAGAAAGACAAAAGATACATAATATGTCTGCTCGTCTATGCAGTAATTATTCGAGTTACAGGTAATTCAATACATATTGCGCTACTGTACTACTGAAGGATATCCTCAAAATTATTTATATGTGCCACGAGAGCGTGACTCGGGATCACTATCTTTCAAAAGTGACTATTAGTGGACGGAGGACTAAAACTACCAAGAAAACTGAGGGATATCCTTAAAATATTGAAGATAACCTTTTATTGAGAGCCGTCTATGCGAGTAAGAACACAAAAGAAGCGACAGGCGCGACTCCGAGTGGCACATTCACACAAAGGAATTGAATTGATTTGAGAGGTTCGTTACTAAGTAAGTACTACGTCAGAAAGCTGAACAATGTGAGAAGAAGAAGGAAAGTATTACTTAGCAACAACGGCGAAGTTGCATTCATCCTCCAACTCAGTCAGCTCAGCCACGCAACCTACCGAACTGCACATAAGTACAGAACTTACTGGGTAAATGAGACAACACAATGCCCAGAAATAAACAGGAGTAATTACCTATTTATCATCCTTCTCTAACTCTAGTTCTAGTCACTAAAATGTATATGAGCTCCAGTGGCAGAAGAAACTTGGAAGCAAACAATCGTCGCTTATCATATCGGGGGGCAGAAGAAATCCCGCATGCCGAGATGTCGTCTAAGTCTAACAGCAAAGAGACCGTCATTCTATCAGACTGGATTCGCCGTGCATTAGTTGGGGTCGATCTTTCCGCCCTCGCAGGAGAAAGAAACGTTTCGTCAAAGGCAGCATATGGCACAGAAGATGATCCATCGCAGTGGCCAGCAACTAGTCGCGGTTCCATGGCGCTCTGCTCGGATGACTATTTGATGCCGGCGCTGCAGGTGGCATATTCATTAGCTAATCAAATTTGCAAAGAGGAAGCTGGCAAATCGCCGCCTCTAAGCGTTGATTGGGTGGATAATATCGTTGTTCACATTAATAATCGAGTTGGATGCGTATCGATTTGCGATGCTGATCGCCGGGGCAGTGCCAGTCTTGATAGTCTGGCTTTCCTCGATAATCTAGGATTTGATGCCGGTGAGGATAACTTTGCGGATAATTTATTCGAATCGATTATCAATGATCATGATGGTACTGCACTTTCAGGAGAAGAAAGAGATCGTATTTTGGAGGGTTGCGATCACGTTAGAGCAGAATTTGCTCCATCTATGTTTAATGCGATTGATGATAATGATGATGCTGGGCTTGGTAGGGATGACATTGCCATGCAACGCATCTATTCTCTCGGGGTAGTCTTCTATGTGCTATTCTCGGGGGGAGAACGGCCTGCTGCTGCACACTTTCCGACAGCTACAGAAGTTGTGGAACAGAAACTAAGTGGCAAATCCGACACCGAGACTGAAGAGCTTTCCCAGGACCCATCAGAAGACTTGGAACTTCTCCCCTTCCACCAAGCTGCACCCATTGATCTAGCTGGTGAACTGAACATATTGGATAGTATTGGTAATGATGAATATGTACAAGATTCATGGGGTGATAAAGCTGGCGAACTGAGCGTGTTGGATAGTGTTGGTGATGATGAATACGTACGAGATCCATGGGGTGATCATACTTTTGATGATGCTCCTCAACATCCAAAACCAAATAAGAGACACTCATCGGAACAGAATCGTAACGTCTGCAACAGTTGCTCTGTACAATCGTTGAGAGAAAAGGGCCTTCCGACTCCTTTGTGTGATTTAGTTGCCAACATGCTGGATTGCACGAATGCTAGTCTTGGTGGAGAAGACTCGTACCAGAGCATGGCTGATGTTCAGAGCGATCTGCGGCTCATGCTGGATAATCCAAATACCTTCCTCCGTGATTTGGACATGACGAAATTATCAACGTCGGGATCACAATTCATCGAGAAGACGATGTTTGGTAGGAATGCGGAACTATCCACTATCAAGGACGCATACCGGCTGTCGATGTCATCAGGCGAATGCGGACTAGTAACAATCTCCGGCACATCTGGCACGGGCAAGTCTCTTTTGGCCAATGAATTTGGGAAGTTTGTGTCCGCAGACGGGGGTATCTTTCTTTCTGGAAAGTTTGATCAGCTTCAGCAGGGCAAACCATTCAGTGCGTTGGCATCAACATTCGACCAATATTGTGGTATGTTGTTACATGAAGGCATGACATCGACGAAAGAGGAGGTGGCATTTCAGTTGAGATCCGTATTGGGGAAGGGGTCATACCACTTGACGAAGATAATTCCCAACTTGGCAGCCATTCTAGGCACTGAATTGCCTGTTCTGAGTCACAGCGAAGACTGCATCAATGCTCAGAAGCGAGTGCAATATTTGTTATGCCAGTTTGTGGAAGTGATATCTACTTCATCGTCGGCCCCTATCACACTGTTTCTTGACGACTTGCAGTGGGCAGACGCTGCATCCATCGCAGCAGTTAACCAACTCTTGTTTGCAGCAGGGCCCTTATCACGTAAGAAATTTTTCTTTCTAGGATGCGCACGTGAGAAAGATTCTGCAACCAAGTGGTCGCCAGGCATTGACATTCTCGTTGCTGGGGGGATCCGTGTCAAACTCGATTGCATGGACGAGCACACGCTGAACACAATGGTTTCAGAGACTCTATGTCTGCCACCGCGGCTGACTCGGTCTTTGTCGAATGTAATGTACCATAAGACGAAGGGGAATCCACTCTTCGTGTCTCGACTGATGCGTTCGTTAACCAAAGAAGGTCTGCTGCGTCCAAGCTTGAGTCGACGACGATGGGAGTGGGACACGAAGAAGATCCGATCTCAAACACTGCCCGACGATGTTGCAATCTTTTTGACAGACTCATTAGGGGAGCTACCTGACGAGGTTCAATGGGCACTATTCATTTTATCATGTTTTGGAGCATCGTCAGAGAGCGCTTTTGTAGAAAGCCAAGGGTTGGATAGAAGCATACTCAAGAATCTTGAGGTTGCTGTTGCAGAGGGGCTGGTGGACAAGATTAATGATCAGTATCGTTTCGCCCACGATCGTATCCAAGAGGCTGCCTACAACACAATACCAGCGGAGAGACGCTCCGTCATACACTTCACGTACGGTCTTGAGCTATCTTCTCTGTTGATTGGAGACGAAGACGTGAGTGGCAGTGTACTCTTCACAGCTGTGAATCAGCTGAATCTTGGAGGTCCTCCTGCTGTTCAAGATAAGAAGCATAACTTGACTGCAGCTCGACTCAATTTGAGAGCTGGAAAGAAGGCAATGGAGATGTCCGATTACGTAACAGCATACTCATATTTTGACAGCGGGATCTCTTTTCTTCTCAGGAAGCACTGGCAAGAACATTACGACCTGACCCTGGAGCTGTTTAGTTTGGCAGCAAAATGTGCTCTTACTAATGGTGATCAGACCAGCTTGAAGCTTCTTATTGCCGTAGTGTTGGAGAAGGCTCATTTCTTTGAGGATAAGCTCGACGTGTTGTATATTGAAACGTGTGCGTTGGCTTATTCTTACAGATTAGCGGAATCAATAGAAAAGGGACTTAATATTTTGGCCAAGCTGGGTATTGAAGTGCAAGGAACCAGTGTGGAAGCTTGTTTACAAGAAACGCAAGCCTTGCTGTCCACTCATACTGATGACGAAATATTGAATTCCAAGCAAATGACCGACCCTACAATGATAATGGCAATGAAATTTTTGGGAAAATCGGAGATAGGGATGACTCAAATTATGCCCAAATCAGTTCCGTATGTGACGTTCAAAATTATTGAGCTATCATTGACACACGGTATGAGCCCAGTGACCCCAATAGGGTTTGCTTACTATGGCTCTTACTTAGCGAAGCAGGGGAATATCAACGAGGGATATCACTATGTGAAGCTTGCTCTCTCCCTCCTAGACAAGGTGGGATCGAGAGAGAATGCGGGTGAAGTCATTTTTGTGTGTACACAAGTCAAGTCATACGTCGAGCCGCTTCAAGCTACGTTGGAGTATCATCACGAAGGATACGTTGCTGCTATGGCATCCGGCGATAGCAGTCTAGCCGTCGTCAATATGTTTGCCTTGGACGCATCTTCATTTTTTGCTGGCACAAACTTACAGAGAATGCAAGGACAGTGCGACAACACAGTAGAGTTGTGTGAACAAAGACAGCAGTCGATATTCAAGGTCCAGGCCCAGCAGGTGCAGCGTACCGTGTCGAAATTAATTGGCAAGGGCGAAGAGCCACAGTATTCATCGGAGGGGCGGGACATTCTTGCATCAAATAGCAGTGTCTTGAGATCTTACCACTACCAAACAGCATACGTGAGCTTCATTTTTCGATCGTATGATGATACGATAGAAAACATCGAGAAGTATTTCGACCTCCAACAGACCACGTGGGGAAATTTATTTCTCGCCCATGCAATCCATGCATTTCACACTGGGCTCATCTCATTTTGGGTGGCAAGAAAGTCGAAGGAGCTGAGGCAGCAATGGTACGATAGGGGTAACCAATCCAAATTAGCTTTGAGAAGATGGGCGGAGTCGTCCCAGTGGACATTCGAGAATAAATGGTACTTGTTGGAAGCAGAGGAATCATTCTGCAACAACGATTTTGAAGCAGCTAAAACATATTACCAGGGTGCAATTACATCAGCGAAATTTCACAAGGTGAGATGACCAGAGCAAGGCTATTGCTCTAAATGCATTCTATCGTCACGACGCCCTTTTCTCTGACACGCGTTGCTTGTTTTTGTCTCTTTGTATTCACAGTTTGTTCACGAAGAAGCCTTGGCTTACGAGCTGGCAGCATACTTCTATTTAGAGTTGGGGGAGAGAGAACAAAGTTTGGAGCATTTCATGCAGGCGCATGAAAAGTATCTCGAGTGGGTGAGTTGAGTGTTGAATTCATGAATTCATTGTTGTTGGTGTTGGTTGTATTTACTCACTTCGCTTGTCTGGACAACCGTACTTCTCAAAGGGTGCATTAGGGAAATGTGATAGCTTGCTCAAGTTTGTCGAATTCATGAAGAAGCTCTGGCATGAGGGTGGGACGTCGTAGCAATGTCAATGTAGCTGCAGCTGTAGGGGTATATACAAAAGGCAAGTCACCGGCGATGCCAGACAGATGGGCTCTGATTTAGGCAAAACTCTAAGCCTTAGTCTAAGGGCGAGAAGGGGATGAGTTGGTAGCTTCGTGCCTCGCTCCCTCACGAGGATACGAGATCCAGTCTTGATAGGTGTGCGACGACTAATGAGTTTGAATAGGAATGAAATATCAAAACTAGGAAATATTATGTTCCTGAATACTTGTGATGCATTAAATCCAACCCCTACCTTCCACGCGGCCAATTGACCTTCTACTATTGACCATCCCGAAAGCTAAAGAAACTGAGCATAGACCAACTCAACATACTCCGAGAGCTTGAATTCAGAGATGCGCTTCTATATATGTAAGTTTAGGGCATATCTGAGAACGAGTAAAGACGCCCTTCATTAGCCGACTAAGAGTGAAGATATCAACGATACACACTGAATTATTAATAGAAGACTTTTACTCCTCCGCCAGTCCGCACAATTAAGATTCCACTCCATCCATTCTTCGTTACCCTCATTACTATCTCACACCTCGAATTAAGAATTTTAATCATCCCGATTTGTGTGGCTCTTTGCTCTGTTTTGGAGGTGAAGGCTCTGCTTTCTGCTCTCTCCAAACAACTCCTTCACCCTTCACATCCTTCATTACAAGTGTGCCCTCCTCATTATTAAAGATTTTACTAGCATCCCTCAAATCACCAATTGCCGCCCATGCATTTGGACTTTTAGAGTTGTTTACAAAGTCAATTGCTGCTTGAATTTTTGGTCCCATGCTGCCTGGGAAGTTCTTGCCGGCTTTGGTTCCCTCCAAGTATTCTGATGGTATTGTTGTTTGTTGAATAATCATGGGTATTGTGTGAGTAGTTGTTGATTGATTGATTGATCAAAGAACATCACCAATCACCACATTGCAGACACATTATATTTACACACTCATCACTCATCACTCATTACTCACCTGGACTAGCCTTCTTCATCTCCCTAGCATTCGGCTTACCAAAATTCTGCCAAATCCCACCCCCATCCGTCAAAATAATAAACCCATCCGCATCCAACTCGGCCGCTAATTTGGCACCACACGCATCCTTATCAATGACAGCTTCTACTCCGGTCAATGTTCGTGGATTGGAGGGAATGCGTGAGACGGGGATGCCGCCTCCTCCGCAGGCGATGGGGAGGATGTCGGGGCATTGTTCGAGGATTGTTTTGATTGCGTCGATTTGGATGATTCTGTGGTTTGTTCATTCATCATTCATCGTTCATTTATATTTGTTGTTCGTCAATCGACCAATCAGATAACATTGTGAGTCACACAATGAATGTAACTTACATGCACACACAGCACATCAATCAATCAATACAACCACATAGCGTCACTACGCTCGGCAACACAAACTCAAACTACTGCACTCACTCTTTCGGCGGAGGACTAGGAACAACCCTCCTAAAATACTCTCCATCCGGCTTCATCACCCACCCCAAACTCTGACTCAACGCAGTCGCCTCCTTCGCCCCATAAATCGGCCCCACAAACTTGGACGGATCCCGAAACGCCTCATGCTGTGGATCCACCACCACCTGACAAATGATCGGGGCGGTAGTTCGTCCGGCACTGCTGAGCGCTTGTGCCAACACGTAGCCGATTTGCCCCATGGATTCGGCACCTAGAACGTCAAAGGTGGCGGCACTTCGTTCTAGTGCCAGTTCACCCACTTGAGGTCCGTTGCCGTGAGTTAATACCAATTCATGGTCTTTCGAGAGGGCAGCGAGAGTGGGCGCCATGTCAGCTGCGGCCTTGAGCATGTTTTCGATGGTGAGGCGTTCTCCGCGGCGTTGGAGGGCGTTGCCGCCGACTGCGATGACTATGCGATCATTTAGGCTTGTGGTGGCGGAGTACTGGCGGGTGGTGGCTAGCTGTTTGGCTGCTTTGAGGAGGGAGTGGCGGCACGAGGCGATCATCTTGATGGTGCAATAGATCTTTTGGATTGATTGTGAGGAAGCGTTCGTTTTGATGATGATGATTGGCTTCGAAAAGATTTGTACGGCTGTGATGTTGTGTGTCATCTCTCGAGGTCGGAGGGAACTTTGATTTATTTGGTGAAACTGCAACTAACGCGCCATAAATCAGATAGGTATCTTTTGGTATTGTCTTTCGCGCTTGGATTCTAAAGTATTGTACCTGGCTTTTTCTGCCCCATTTTCCCTTTCGTAGTTTGCCCACTTTCTTCACAATCTTTGGCGAGCTGTGCACAAGACCTCCCACCCCCCTCCAACATGAAACCCAACAAGACACCGATGATCGAATGAAGAGGGAACTACTAACTCGATGACAATCAATTGACGGCGACGCTGCTGTAATAGAGCTTAATATAAATTACCTAGCAGTGCTGCAGTACAGTTGTCAGTAGAGTCGTAGCAATGTCGGCCCGCTCTCGATATCTCGAGGCCATTTCGCCTCGCAATGAGAATCGAGATGACGATGTCATTTCGCCCACCACCGCCACTACTAATCATCCTAGCGCCAGTAATGTCAGCAATGTTCCTTCATGGCAGCAGAATCAGCAACCAAATAACAGTAACATCAGCAATGCAGCTTCGATCGGTCTGAAGCGCACAACTTCCGTCAAGAGTCCTTCGAGCATCACTCAGCAGCGCACTACCGGTCGCACCAATAAGAACAATAGCGGTGCAGTTCATGCCTTTCTCAACCACAATAGCAACGGTAACAGCGGTGGCATGATTGTCGGTAATAACGCACCGCCTCCGCCTCCACCGCCGGGCATGCCTGTCAAACGAAAGAAAAATTCATCTAAAACGAATCTTACCGTCACCACCGCCGAAGACGACAAGCAGCTAGCAACCAAAAGCAACGCCAAATCATCAAAGTCAAATTCGACGACATCACCAGTTCGAGCAGCAGGGGAGCAATGGTCACCACGAGAAGAGATTCAATCGGGCAATGTTCAAAAGTACAAGAATATGATTTGGGGTGGCAATGGCAACAATAGTGCTGCTCCTCCACCATCGTCATCTACGCCGGATTCACCTGTGGCGAGTGCTGTCAAGACTTTTGAGGCACATTCTCCCAATAGGGCTGCGGCAGGAGGAGGGGGAGGAATTACAGTTGGTCGTGGTGGTAGTGGTAAATCACCACCTCGAAATTCAGTAGCGCCATCATCATCCATGTCTCCATCGAGACCAACTCCATTCTATAAACGTACTGCACCACCACCAATTGTCACTACGCCCAATCGTCCCACCTCCACCACCAAGGCTGCGGCAATTACATCAACAATGCCAACACCACCTAGTAGGGTGGGTGTTCGTCAAAAGAGGGGTGTTTCTCCCTCTCCTGCCTTGCCAATGAGTGGCGGTAATGTTGGTGGTGGTGGCATCAATAACAAGCCTGCGACTCCATTGCAACAACGACGTGGTAATCTCAACATTGCACCGTTGGTCACTAATTTTGAGGGTGAAATGAAGCAAAAGGAAAGTGATGTAGTGGTACGAACACAAATCCTCCATCATCAAAAACAACCACCACAACTTCCACCCTCCTCCACCAATAATGCACCACCACCATCATCATTATCATCCCCATCCCAACAACAACAACAGGGCATCACTACAATCACAGCATTCAAACGACCAAATCACAAAGTGGGAATAATCTTCACCCGTCAATCCTCCTCATCACCCGATGTGGCCATTATTGCACGTATACTCCCCGAATCTATATTTGCTCAACATGACGAAGCCGAACGGCGTGATCAGGCATTACGTGTTGCTGCATTGAAGAAACAGGGAGGGTTGACTACTACGAACATGTCTCCGTCGGCTGTCAAGGCGGCTACGAGGGGATTGGAGGGGAGTGAGGTGATTGCTGTGAATGGTGTTCCGGTGAGGAATCCGAGGCATGCTGCGGAAATGGTGGCAAAGGCTGTTGAGGAGGTTAGGTTGACTATTTGCAAGATGGTGGATAATGGAAGTGGAAGTGGAAGTGGTGGTATGAAGAAGAAGGGGGGAGTTGTTGGAGTTGCACCATCAGGTGGTGTTGTCTCTCCCAAATCATCTCCAGTGTTTTCACCCAAGGTACCCGAGTTGACTGATGATGATAATTCACCCCAAAGTCGTCAAGAGGAAGAGGAGGGACGTCCTACTAATAGTCAGTATCATCAATTGTCAAGTCATTTGGCACAGTCACGATCAATTGATGAAGAGTCGACTTTTTCAGTAAGGACAGAGGGTCCAACCGAGCAACAGCAACAGGTGGATAGGAAGGGAATGAATAGCATGGCAGATGAACTTTCGGCCGTTACCGAACCTGCTGTGGATGATGAGCCTCTGCAGAAGAAGAAGGAGCCAATGTTTGTTGTCAAGAGGGGATCACCAAAGCAGCAGCAGCACAATGTTAGAGGGGGAGATGATTCCGCTGCAGCAGCAGCAGCTGCAAAGAAATCCAAGGAGATTGCCGATATGAGAAGAAAGGTTGCACAGGCTATGCTAATGAGTCAAGAGATGGTCCATGATCCCGTCGACGATGGTAACAATCATGGCATTGATAGTGAAGAAGATGACGATTGGGCTCCCCCACAACAGGTGAAGAAATCTCCCGTATTCACAAAGAAGAAGATTATTGCACCGCCTCCGCCTCCTCCTCCTCCTCAATCTCCCAAGTCACCATCGATGGATTTGGCAGAGCGACGTCGTCAGGCTGCATTGGACATGTACAATTCTCAGGAAATGGTGGGTGATAATGTGAATGATGCTGCATTGGGAATGACTGACGTTGTTGGCATGAATAAGGAGACGATTGGAGGAGGAGGAGGAGTATTGCCACCACCCATGCCAATGAAGGATATGGATAGGGTGAACTCATTTGGTACTTCGAGTGTTGCGAGTAAGGCAAGGACGGATATAACTACGGAGTCTATGGCGACGCAGCAGATGGGTAGTACGTCGCCGAAGGTTGTGGCATCGTCTCTATCTGGGGAGAAGGAAGTATTCCAATTTGAGGACGATGATGATGAGAATGAGAAGAAAGCGAGCAGTACAGTGAAGAGTCCTGTGAGGGAGATGAGGAGGGTGGAGCGGGAGCCCGAGGAGGTGGCTGCTGCTGCTTCAGCAGTTGCCGCTGGTGCGATGCAGGAACTTCAACGCCAACGTGGTGCTGCAACGAAGAAGGATAATGTCGCCGTGGCCAGGAGTGCTGCTGCGGCTCCTCCTTCTCCTGCAAGAGATTCGGTTACAGATTCGCCTGGTCGTAAAGGTCTATTTGGAAAGATCAAGTCGCAGAAGAAGATGTTTGGTGGAGTGAAGAAGATGGTAAGTTTTCAGTTTTCTCCTGCCCGTTTCTATTGTGACTCTCTTTTGTCACTTTGCTAACCAGTTGCTCATTGTTTTCTATTTATTTAGTTGAAACCTCAAAAATTCAAGAAGAGCAAGGCAGTCGATAGAGGAATTCCTTTGGAGGACAGTCACAGCAACGAAGAGGGTCGCGTGGATACAATTGAAACCAACACGGCGCGCCGTGCTGTGGCTGCAACAGCGGCTCCTCCTCGTGTGGTAGTTCCTCCACCTCCTGCTACTGAGAGCCAAGTGACGGAGCCAACTGAGGATCTCTTTGCACCTCCCGACGAAAGCAAATCTTGGGGAGATGACTTCTTCAAAGATCCATTCGCCAACTCACCATTCAACGATCCTGAAAAAGGAGATCCTTATGGATTTCCAGAGACGGAGCGTGCCAGGAACGGCGATGCCTTTGGTTTCGATAATAATGATTCATGGGGAGAGCCGCAGACACTGCCTGACGTCAAAACAGCGGACAGTACTGACTCTAATGGCGAGATGTCCGAGATCACTGACCCATCATTTATCTCACGTAAGACTGACAAGAAGGAGGCCAACCTTGGAGAAGTGGTTGCAGATAGCAAGGAAAACTACAGCACTGAGAATAAAAGTGCCTTTGGCAGGGAACAGGCTGAAGCCATGCGAGCTAATCTCTTTGCTAAAGAACAGGCTGCAGCCATGCGTATGCGATTGCTTAACAAACAGTCGTCACCTAAGTCATCACCAACTGCGGATCCTCCAATCAGCAATATGGAAACATATCCATCGACCGAAGATGAGAGAGAGGATAAGAACATGTCTAACCTGATGGCGAAGTCACGTATCATTTCCAAATACGGCAAGAATAGGAGGATCCGAGGGACTGATTCGGTTGGGTCACTCACACCCCCTCGACAGATCGCTAGTAAACCTCCTGTGGCTCAATCACCTATGCGAAGCGGTGGGCAGCAAGATGCGATGAACGACCTCGCTCTTGCAAGGGAACAGGCTATTGCCAGGCAACGCGCCATTGACATTGCCGCTGCGAAAGCGAAGACAGGTTCAATTTCTTCCTACTCTTCGAAGAGTCCTCGTCGCAATAGCAATTCATCCTTGTCTGTGAGCAGCTCTAAATCTCCCACTAGTTATCATCGTCAGAAGAAAAAGGCTTCCCCTTCTGCCATTGACAACCCAGCATACTATTCGGTAAGTCTTGTGTCTTCGAAGTTACAATTTGCTTTGCTCAGTCATTTCTTTTGAATCTAATTTGCATCTGTATTTTCTTACGTTTCAGGTGGAGAATTACCTGGTGCAAATCAAGGATCCAATTGAACGAGCTGGTGTAAGGCTGTTGTGGGCGGCGGCTATTCCTATCCAAAACCAAGCGCGTCGCTTCTTAGCACGTCAACACGCTATCAAGAGGATGTGTGCAGTCCTCACCATTCAATCTGTGAGTAAAAATTATTGTTCAGCTCATAATCCTTTTCAAACAAGCTCTATCTCACTGATTATCATTTGGCTTCATACTTTTTTAGTTCGTACGACGTTGGAATGCCGAGCGTAATTTGGAAATTGCTGTCTGGTCAGCGATCCAGATTCAAGCAGCTTTTAGAGGGTGGTTTGCTAGGGACAGCTTGGAAGATAACCATTACTGCGCAACCCAAATCCAACGTATCACCCGTGGATACCTCGCAACAATGCATGTCTTCGAAGACTTATATAGCATTACAATTGTGCAGAGCGTTGTCAGGAGGTTTCTTACAATCAATAAGGCAGTCGATCGACTCTCAAGTATCATTGCAATTCAGGCTTGGTACCGTGGCATCCGTGCTAGGGAAGCTGCCGAGGACAGGTTTTACAGCGCAATTGCCATCCAAAGCACTTGGAGACGTTACATGTGTCAAATGACTTATCAGTTTGACATTATTGATATCATTATTGTGCAGAGCATTGTTCGCCGTAGGCAAGCGTTGCAGTTGAGAAAGAAAACAGCTGCAGTGGTTCGCATCCAGACCCTCGCTCGTGCCATCATCGCCAGGAATAAATTCGTGGCGAAGAAGTCCATGCATGATCTAGTGACGAGGCATACATCTGCTACGAAAATTCAAACGTGTTGGAGATCTTATTCCGCACAGGTGAAGATGCTCATGACCATTGTCAACATCATTGTTATTCAGAGTGTTTGGCGGCGCCGTGCTGTTGAGAAGCTTTACAAACCTCACTTGCATCGACTCAAGCTGGCAAAGGAGCGTAAGAGGTATAACGCCGCAACCAAGATTCAGAGCGCTTGGAGGGGTTTCACCGATTTTTCAGGCTACACTATCATTCGCTATGAAAATCAAGCTGCTACTATTATTCAATCGCAATGGCGAGGATATTTGCATTCCACAAATTATTGCATTATGCTCATCGAGATTGTTAGGATTCAGGCTCTTGTGAGAGGCCGTCAAGAGAGGTCATGGCTCACCTTTCAGAACGAATGTGCTTCCATTATTCAAGCGGCTATGAGGGGCTATTTGACAAGAAGGGAACTTCATAACGAGAGCATGATTTCAGTTTTGATTTCAGCTGCGGCCACGTCTCTTCGGACGAGAAATGCGGCGAGGACTTTGCAACGCTGGTGGGTGGAGGAACAGTGGAGACGCAAGCAGAAGAAGGCTGCTCTTATTATTGAGAGATTCTTCATTTATGTGAAGAAGGAGGTCGAGAAGGAAATCAAGGCGATGAAGAAAAAGAAGAGGCAGAGAAAGAAGATGAAGAAGTACATGCAGTCTGATGACTATCTTTTGGAAAATGCCTGGCAAGGATTGGAAGCTGCAATATCTGTGGAGAATCCTGTTACCCACCAGCCTGCGCCTGCTCCCACTGTCCCGATTCCTTATGATTATGGACAGCAGCAGCATCATCATCATCATCATCATCAACCACAACAGCAGCAACAGCATCAGCAGTACGTTGACAATAGAACAGTCCGTAGAGGAATGTCCCCACCACGAATGGGAGGCGGAGGAGGTGTAATGCCCCCTTCGGGTGGTGTACCTAGCAAGAGTGGGCAGTCACCTCAACCTGCAAATTATTCTGCACACGCTGCGGCGAACCAGTCAATTCCAAGGAATGATTCTATTCGCCAGCAGCATGGTTATCGCGGTCGCAGGTATGACAGGACTGACGACGATTCATTGGCCTTGGACGCTGCTTTTGCCGAGGCAAGTGCGCATGACTCGCACTTGGTCAGCAGCAATCAAAATCAGCAGCGCAAAAGTTCGAAGGGATATCGTGGTCGCAGATATAATTAATGTTATTGAGGGTGATCGTTTCTATATGTGAATGGTTCAATGTACAAAGGGGTTTGATTCTGAACTAAACTAAGTGTTGTTTCAATGTGATGGAAGTTTCTACCAGCTTGTCATGGTGAACGGTTTTCATACCCTCTTAAATGTTTCCTCGCCACCCTCACCTGACCATGTTGCCACCTATTCCACATTCCTCTCTCGTCCTTTCTTGTCTACGTTTCATGCACGAATTGATGATGGGATCTACGATCTACCTGGAGAAGAGTATTTGTACAGTGTGAATGATGAATATTATCATTATGGTAGACTGATGTGAATCGTCATTCTTTCAAGCTCCACCCCAGAGCCTCCACCACCATTTCCGGCGCCTTTTATTGCTGCGATGATCAAGTTCGTTGCTACCTTCGTTCACTTCTACTGCTTCATCCATTGATGCGAGCTTGGCGTCCAGCTCCTCCATTTTGTTTCTATGCTCGGCTACTATAGCTGCATGCTCTGCCACTATAGCTGCATGATATGCCTTTTGCTGTTGGATACACTTCTTCATATTCACCGTGGAAAATAGTGTCATGATTGACGATTTTAATGCCAAATGCAGCTCTCCCTGACCATGATGACGACCAATCAACGACAGAATCTCCGGTAGGTGGAGAGGATCAATCTCACTAAACACGGAATGATGGACACGCTGTAGACGACACAACGCTGCTCTTTTCTCACTATGTAGCTGAGTCTTAATCAACTTCTCTCTGCCAGCTGCTTCTGGGTTGCTTACTCCTTCATAAATGCTGTTGATCTCGGTAGCCTCATTGATGTGTCGCTGAATTTCGTCGTCTGCATCTAACGATTCATCTGGATTCATGTCTTCCACATCTAGAAATTCCAAGGTGCGATTGGAGTGAAGCGTTGCATTGATGCAAGAGATATCGATGACAAGCTTCAGCAAAGATATTTTGCCTTGGTCTGATATGCCATCGTTATTCCTTAAATCTAAAGACTTCAGTGATGTATTCGTTTGTAGGGCATCGACCAGAAAGTCCACCCCTTCGTCGTCAATCTTGTTGTCATAGAGATAAAGGTATGTTAGTGTAGCATCTTCCCCCTGTACCAATTGAGCTATTCCACGGCATCCATCGATGTTGATATTGTTATTACTGAAATATAGATGCAACAAATGCCTGGGGAAGTAGTCGTTCTCAATCTCAATGGATTCAATGCCACATCTATCGCAACTCAGCGTCGCGATTGGACTATCACGCAATGCCCGAAACATCAAATTAAAGCCTTCCGATTTTATATTGTTGTTATCGAGATACAACTCTCTAAGATTGTTAGCACTCTGCAAAAATGGCACCATGCTCCGCACTCCTACTACGCTCAATCCATTGTCGAACAAGTTCATTTTTGTTGTGCTGTTTCTCGTCAACCCCCTGCAGAAAAATGACAATTTTTGATCGTTAATGGCACCATTGTAAAGACGTATCTCCACGCGGGTGTTATTACGTGCTATGTTACGACCAAGCTTTTCCCATTCCTCATCGGTCAAATTTTGTAACCACCCATCACGTCCGGTCCCTTTTAATACCCTTGCATCACTATCAAAAGGATATTGGAAAAAACGATTGAACGACAATGTTGATATAGAAACCTCAGAGCCAGCAGAGTGCTGTGTGTGTGTGCTGCCATCATCAAAGAGATCGCTGCCGGCGTCGCTGTGTGATTCCATCATGCAGCGCGAAAATAAATTCGTACCGGGAGGGCGGCTGAGATCAGCAAATGCGGTGAAGACGTGGCGTCGGTGTAGTAACCTCTAGTCGGTCTAATATCTAAAGAGCTAAACCCAAACGTCTAGAGACTTGCCCATCGACATGGAGGCTACTGATATGTTTCGGCGGGGCACTTTGTGAGTTAGTCAGAAGTCAGCGGCAGGGCAGCCCCGTGGAAGTGTCTGAGCGGTACTCACATGAGAAAGAGCAACCCCATCCACAGACAGATAAGTAGCAACTCTCAGCGGAGTGCCATGATGATGCAATATCAATTGCCTGTACGCATTATTATTAATGATAATGATGGATAGGGCCACAAAGAACATACCGACTCCAATTGCTGGTTAATGGTGTCTAGGTAGTGTTATAATACACATTCCTTGTTGATATGGTCAGGCTTTCTCTACTATGGCAATTCAGCAATGCACGAAGGCGAAGGTAGCTAAGGTTGTCAAGCCCATGGGACAACAGCAAGCATGAAGAAGTTGTCGAATGTTGACAAGATTGAGATCGACAACCTGGTCCGCATCCTCTCAACGGTAAAGTTAAAGGAAGTAATCTATCACGCACTCGCCCTCGCTCGTTCTAATCTGAGAAAAGGAAGGACATTATTGATCACAATGCTCGCTCCCGATGTGATACGTCCCTCTTTACGTGCTTTCTTTCTTTGCCCTCTCGTAGCTATAACACCCTCCTCAATTCCATCGCCATCTAGGTTTGCCTTCCATAGAGCAAGCTCAAGAATCGCCATCGCCTCTTTCAACAACTTGTTGTGTTCCACTTTGTACTGCACCACTTGACTCAGGATAGACTGCATCCATTCTTCTACTATCGGAGATATGCAGCCAGGGTCAAAGTAACTAGAGCCAGAATTATGGATCGTAGCAAGATATTGATCGATTTTGCAAGTCTGTTCATTCAACTGATTTCTCCAGCTCTCGAGATGCAACGAAGCGACAGCTCTGTGAATCACCCCAGGAAGAACAACTGTTGATATTGCTTCGCAGGCATAAAAACAATCGTTCAAAACAACATCAGATGGTATCGCTCCAAATGATGGCATTGTGATGCTTTTCAGAGATTTGCACGAAGAGAAAGCACCATCTTTGATTTCTTCTAGCCCCTCGGGAAGCCCAACATCTATTAGGCCAGTGCAATCACTGAATGCATTTTCTTCGAGTACCCGAAGTGATGGGAGATTGACACTTTTTAGACTTTCGCAACCATGGAACGAAAACGCACCAATTCTTTCGAGCTTGTCCAATTCCACAACAGTCAAGCTTGTACAACCACTGAATGCAAATTCTTCAATTACTTTGACGCCTAGAAGATTAATTCTCGTCAAAGATTGACATTGTTGGAAAGCCACCTTTCCAATTTTCGTTATCCCATCGTGTGTCTCAACTTCCAGCAGGTCAACACAACGAACGAAGGCATAATCGTCAATTTCTGTGACGGATTCGTCGATGCGCACCCTAGTGACATTCCGAGGCGCCCGTCCACCTGTGTAGATGTAATAAATATCGTCTTCTTGATTCGCCATGGCTGCTTCAAGCCTTCTACCGTAATGCAATCAAGTTTGAAATGAATATAGCAATGCGATGCAGTCAAATTTTAAGTTCGTCTCTCTTTTCGCCTTTCCCCTTCGCTTTTCAGCCACCAAAAAGAAAATGACTCATCGACGTCACGATGAGCGCATTTCTTTGGTACCAGCATCCTCGTAACACCACAATAGAAGCACCTGCTATCTAACCAACAACTAATAATATATTATCCAACAATAGAGCAGCCGCATAGCTAAATAGTATGCACTTTATTATCGACAGCAAAGCCGCTCTCCTAACGACATCCTACATGCTTTTACTTCAAGCATCTCGACGAGCGATTGCACCAGCCGCCTTTTCCACTTGCGCTCCACTCCACAATTATTTGTCTCGATCGACATCTTCTTCATCGCCAGCAGCAGCAGCATCAATCAAGAATTCTAAAAAGACGTCATCGCTTTTCGTGTCGACTCAGCCAACTGCTGCAACGTCATCAACCAATCAAACGAGCAGCAGTGCATCAACTTCATTTTCCACCATGGCCACCACATCAGATGATGCATCATCCGCCAATGAACAACAGCAGCAGCAATACCCAATCGCAATGTCCGAGGCAGAACGCTACCTCTTCGATCTAAACGGCTACATCATCATCCGCAACGTACTCACACCTGATCAAATCGCCGCAGCCCACGCCGCAATCGATGCACATCTCACTGACGCCATTCCACGCTCTGATCCAACACTACGAAATGCCGTTGAGGGATCGCCCATGTACGGCTCTGGACCTCCCCGATTAGATCTTGGTGGGATCTTCGAATGGGGCTCGGCGGAGAGTGAAGTGTTCAAATCTATATTGGCTCATCCTAGACTTGTCCCTCTATTTCATGGATTATTGGGCAAGGGCTATCGGTTGGATCACATCCCATTCGTACTAATGAACAACAAAGGCGGGGAAGGATTCCAACTGCACGGAGGTACAGTCGACTGTGTCTCCGGTGACTACAATCACAACTTGGCCTACACCTGTCACAATGGAAGCATCCGCTCCTCATTATTGGGATGCAACGTCATGCTTGTCGATCACAATCCCGGCGATGGAGGATTCTGCGTTGTGCCTGGATCACACAAGTCCAACTTTAAAATGCCCGAGGGGATGGTGGATGGGATTAATCATAGTGAATATATTCAGCAACCGGCTACCAAGGCGGGGGATGTGGTGTTGTTTAGTGAGGGGACGGTGCATGGTGCCATGGGATGGCAGTCGGATATTCAAAGGCGTTGTGCGTTGTATAGGTTTGCACCTGCAACTTGTGGATATGGCCGATCGTACTTTTCACCCGATGGAGTTGGAGGTGCTACTGCATCGTCTTGTACGTGGCCATTGAAATTTTATGATGATTTGAATGATGCTCAACTTGCTGTTTTGGAGCCTCCGTATGCCAATCGATTGGATAGGCCGAATATTCGTGAGGATGGAAGTGTGGAGATTACGCAACGTAGTGATAGGAAGAGGCAGCATGATAAGGAGGTGTTCAAGACCAAGTATTTCTAAGTTATTGGGATGTGGGTTGGTGAACAGCTTTGAGGGGAGGGAGGTAGAGAAAAAGTTATTAGATTCTGGATAATTGGTAACCATATAATAATATTGCACGAATATGTAATGGATAGAGATCCTAGTCCTATTTGTCACTTCTGCTACAGATGTTCCTTGATCATCACTAAGTGCTGCATACTACATAACGCAGGCAAAAGGTATGCGATTATTTACTTCATTCGTGGCAATTTGGATTAAAGCCTCAATGTAAGCCCAACCGCTGTTGCAAGAGCCAAGAACGCATTTTTCCTGTACTAAGTATTCACTCCTCCCATGTCAATAAACACCCCTTGCAGTTGTGTAGGATTAGAATGTTGTACCTGGCGGAATTGTACGAAAGAATCAGTGATTGGGACGAAAGGTGTTGAATATACTCACTTGTGTTGGGATATGTTTATGTTGCCCACGAGGAGGGATGCTGGTAGCACACGACAACACGACGATGATGTTGGGAGCGATGGCGATCACAATTGGTAGACGATAGGGCTAGCAACAGTCACAAAGAGAAGCGTCCTTGATGCGAAAATTCAACTACTTTACTGGACGAAACGAGGGGACACACAGCGAAATAAACCATCCTAATACACGGGAAGACGGAGTAAGAAGAAGAATACAATACACATCAACGTCTTGCCCAAGCTTTTAGGACAAGAGGCGAAACACAATGTCGGATATATAAAGCTGATCGATAAATTGAGAAGATGGCAATGAGCAATGTAGAGACAATTATGAATGCTGGCAAAAGATTCTACCAAGCGGCAGAGGCTCTTCCAATCGTTCACGCTTCCAACTCGGTTACAACACAGATACAGTCGCGGTGTTGTTATTAAGTGGTGTTCCTTTATTAGCTGGACAGAGAACGGACTACTTCGTTCAGTAACAAGATAGTTATTACAAGCTTAACAAAGAGTGAGAGCAGCGGAGCTGCTCCAGTTGATGGGTTGCGTCGAGCTATTTCCTACGTGCGTCAGTCCACATTGGATGGACTTTAGTAAGCTGTAACTACTGTCATACCGCTTACTGCAGTCCCGGTGAGACTCACGTATTCTAACACTCCCTCGTAGCGAGATATTACCCTCTCGATGATCACCATCCGCATAACATCTTCCGACAATTGAAGAAAAGATTTGTTCCCAGAGGCTTAGTCAAAGCATCCGCGATTTGGTCCTTCGTATCAATATATTTGATGTTGATTTGCTTCGAGTTTACGAAGGATCTGAAGTGGTGATATTTCAAGGCGATGTGTTTTGTTCGTGGAGAGAATCTCTGCTTTGTAGCCATGCTGATGCAAGATTGGTTGTCTTCGTGCACGGTACAGTTGAAGTCGGGATTTGTAATTTCAATAGGAAACGATTGTTGTAGCTCTTTCATCATGCTCATCAACGGAATTACCTCTCTAAGCGATTGCGAAAGTGCGATGTATTCTGCTTCCGCTGTGCTCAGTGCTATTTCCGTCTGTAACTTGCTAACCCAATGAATTGGACAACCGGCATACATTAGGACATATCCTGTTCTTGACATCACGTTCTCGGCCGAGTCAGCATCTGCTTGCTGCCATCCACCTGCGAAGTCTGCGTCCACGTAGCACTCCAATCCTTTGGTCTTGTCAGGGTTGTATACGATGCCTCTTTCTCGACTTCTAAGGAGATACCTGCCGATGTTGATAATAGCTGTCTCATGAACTCTCTTCGGATCGATAGAGAACCTTGCGCACTGATGGACATGAACTGAGATGTCCGGTCTAGAATTCCCTTGGAGATACGTTAACATACCGACTGCTGTGCGATAGTTCCAGCGGTCTTCGTACTTCCTCGGTTTCCCTTTGGGTTCTTTGCTGAGGATGCTAGTTCCCGGTAATTCTCTAGATTTCGTTGCAGTGCTCCATTCGTTGTTCTTATCAAGTTGAAGTACTTGAAGGATACGATTGATCAGGTGAGGTTGAGATATTTCGAATGATCCATCTTCGAAGTGCTGAATTTCAATGCCTAAGAATTTGTCGATGTCTCCCTCGTCGGTCAAGATAAACTTCTCTGGAGGACCCTGGAGGGATTTAATCAACTCGTCTATGGTTTGCATGCTTGTGGATATCAAGATACAGTCATCCACGTACGTAAGCACTGCGAGGCCTTCCTTTAAATACAAGCACGGATCTATCTCTGACGGCTCTAATCCTCGATCTGTCAATCCTTCTTTGAGATGCTTAAACCAATTATGGCTTCCTTGCTTCAGCCCGTATAGATTCTTCTTGAGCTTCAACAAGCATTCTTCTCCGTCGTCTGACTCGACATCTACTCCCAATGGAATCTCCATCCAGATTTCTTCTTCTAGGTCTGCTTGCGGGAATGCTAATACAAAGTCTATCGACTTAGAATGGAGTTTGTGTATCTTGCAAATGAGGAGTAACAGTCGGACGGTCAACATATTCACTACTGGTGAGTACGTCTCCCAATAATTCTCCCCCCATTGTTGCATGCCACCATGAGCGCAGAGGCGAGCTTTATGTTTGATTAGCTCTCCAATCGGGTTCCTCTTACGCTTCATGCTCCAAATCGACTTGATAGGCTTCTTTCCCTTCGGCATGCTCGACCTCGGAACAATCTCCCAATGCTCTCTTTCCGTATGATCAGATATTTCTTTCTCCATTGCATCCTTGAAGTCTTCTCGATCAGGTTCTTTCATTGCTTGCCAGTAAGTAAACACTTCGTTTGACGACGCATCTTGTGTCATGAATGACATGAAGTGGATGTGGTTGAAAGTACCGTCATATAACTCGTTGGCTTCATGGAACTTGGTCATAAATCGATCTGTGAGCGAAGGGATTTGATCTTGTGATCTTTTATTTCGGCGATAATGATTGTGGTCAGGCATTGCAATAGACGTGACCGTGGAAAGTGCTGTGTAGAACAAACTAACTGGTTGTTCATTTCGTTTGTTGGCAAGTCGGGCTGAACGTCTAAATCCTGCGTTCTTTAAGTCAATAATAGGCGGCATTGACATTGGATTCGGCAGATTTTCTTCGTCGTTCTGTGCATTGGCTGCGGTGTTCGGTGCAAAGGATGCCGCAGTCGTCCTCTCATTGTTGTTCTAATTCAATTTCGCACGCTTGTTGGACTGTGAATTTGCTGCAGCATTCGTGTCCTGTTCAAAAGTAACGCGCTTGGACGATGTCTCTCCCTCGGAAGGCTGCACGGGGCTAACTTCCTGGGCGCTGTTTGTCTGAGCTAAGGGTTCACTATCTTTTGACTGATCAGGAATGATAGCGAAAGGATCAGTAATTCTAGTAGCAGTTGATGGTTGTTGATCCTCCTCAGACCCTGTCGTGTCTTCCATATCTTTCACCCATTCATCGGCTAATTCATACTTTTCCGTAGTTGCAATTTCCGCTGAGTTTGTCACTAAGTCTTCCCAATTCGGCGGTAGGGTGGCTGCTTTCATATAGGGTACTGTTGTAAAGCCATCATCAAACACAACATGATAAGCTGGCGATACTCGACCTGTTCTTGGGTTGAAAACGAGCGCAACACTACCTGCATGCATCGGTGAGTGACCTAAATATACTCCACAGCGGCTACGTGGCTCCCATTTCGGCATGGAGCCTCCTGCTGAATGTAACCTGTGATCCAAAACAAATACTGGACAGAATAGTGGATGAAAATTCTTTACTGGAATCGCTTCTAACTCAATACCGTAGAGCTTCGATTCGGGAGTCTTCCCTTCTTCGTCGACGTGAAGCGAGTTGTGCCTTTCTGCAGCCGCTTTTAACGCAAATGGCCAGAAGTAGGTGGAGATCATTTCTGGCCACAACCTCATCCCTTGCAGTAGGAGCGTGCGGGCTGTCGTCGTAAGGTACTTGTTCTTGGCTTCTATCTTGCCATTCTGTCTATGATTACCCACCCCACAGAATGTAAGGCCCTGCTGAAGTATTGTGCAAGAATCATGCCACAATTTGTCGGCAAATCGGCCATTATCAGCCCTGTACGCCTTTACAGGGTATCCAGCTGCGCTGAATATATTCTCAAATGCCTTCTTCGCTGCCAACGTTTCCTCAATCGTAAAACTCTTCATGAGGTGTACATACACGTAATCCGATACGTGATCAACAAAAGTAGTTGCGCCCCAAATCCTTTCTCTAGTCAGGTACCGCTCATCTGCGGTATCAAACCTGGCTGGGCGCTAACAATTTGGTCTACGGACACTCCGTGTCCCGGTTTAGTCTCAGTTGCTTTCTGGATAGTACCGTTCTTCTTTCCTTTCGATCTCCATTTCCTGCGGGTTGCCTTGCCAAATTGACATTCAAGGCATAAAGGAACCGAGCCTTCACATTTCAACAAAGACTTCGGGAGATATCCCAATCTAGCTAGGGTGAATAGTTTCGAAAAGTCGAGGTGGTACAGTCGTTGGTGCCAAGATAGGAGCTCTTGTTGAACTGGAGAGAGCGTTCTTGGACGAGCTAGTCGTTGCGCCTCCTCCTGAGACACTCCGATACCAACTTCCTTCTGATAATCAAGAGGTGTACTAGGAATATTCTCGAAGGATGGTTGCAGATGCTCTCTTAAATCGCTATCATGCACAGTCATCTTCGTTCCATCTCGCGTACGGACCGTGTGAGTTAGTCCGTCCGCATTAACTCCCTCATAAACAACTGAGATTGCAGTAACATTGCTTTTCTTCCGCTTCCTATTGTGGCTAATCTTAGTATACAATAGGCTTTGCCCCAGCTTGAATCCAGAATCATTCTTCGGTTGGGAATCGCAAGGTACACAAACTTCGGGTGTGTACCAGGCTTGTTCTTCTCCCTCGTTCACAACTGATTCGGAATTGTTCTCGTCTACGTCTGGAGCCACGGAGTATGCTGAAGAGAAAGCATAGTGCACTGTGCTGTCGTAAACTTGTGACAACTTAGTGCAGAAAGATGTGAAAATTGATGTACCCTTGTATAAGTTCAACACTGGAAGACCATTAGTAGCTGCATGCAAGAAATGAAGTTCATGCTTCTCGTGATCCCAAACCAAATGAGTACGAGCTCCTCCCGTAGTAACTCTAGTGCCGTCTTTCGCTCGAGGATCAAATCCAGGATCCTTATCATCAAAGAAATTCGAGAGCTTCGACACTCCTATGATATTGTACTTCGTTTTTGGATCATAGATGCACTCTGGAACAGTATACGCGTGAACTTTTCCTTCATCATCGGGAAGTTGCAGCTTGAAGTCTCCAATATACCTCGTGCGCTTATCCACGCCGCTGTGAGTGTTCACTGTGCAAGTTTGTGCTCGTAGGTTGGTGAAGAGATGACGGACATTACTAATGATGCAATCTGCTCCAGAATCAATGAGGAACGGAACTCCATCTGTATCAAATGTTTCAAAGCTATCTGAGCTCGCAGAGTTGGAGGCAAGACAATGAAATATTAATGTCTTTTCCGCTACATCGTCTGGATCTCGTCTAATTCGCTTCATCAACCGTGTGTACCACAGCGTAACGCACCCCATAAATAAGTAAGAGATAGAATAGAAGATATCCCATCCTAGTGACCAAAAGAACTGTAGGGCACAATCGGGTGGCTCTTTGATTGACTCGCCAACATAGCAGTATGCTGCTGCAAGGAGGAATGGATCGTTGTAGTATGGAATACATCCCCTCCTATCCATTGCTGCACACAGCGAGCCGGCAACCTGGTTATTAACAGTAGCCAGGTGTGAATGAGCTCCAGAAACTTGGTACGAAGTAAACACATTAAACCGAGCGTGGGTAGGATTCAAAGAAACAAGCTTGGCTTTGTATCCACCACAACCACCCAAAGTGTTGAAGTACGTATCTGAGCGCTCAAGTCGTTTGGCATATTTCTTGCCGTAGCGGTGAGAAGGCGTAGGCCCGGCATGACTTGGATTCGAGAAGATATCTGCAATAGATCTTCCTTCAGAATTGGGGCCAAACAGATGCCAGTAGAACTTTGGCCAGAATAGTACCGCGGAGAGAAATGCATTAATGGGTATCAATAAAAGTAAGGCCACTTGGAAGCACCAGAATAGAGCGTACAGAGTGTGGAGGATGCACCAAAGAGCCATGTTCCATATCCAAGTCAAATTGCGGACTTGGAAGTTGAAGCACTTGATAGCTGGTGCCATCGGATCTCGAGCAAGGCTTAGTAGCCGTAGTACAACGGCAATGTAGAGAGAGAGTATAGAAGTTAGAGCCAATCGGAGAGGAAAGATTAGTAGGATTAATAATAGATCTATCAATCCCGCCGTTCTCACCCCCTCATTCTCCGGGCTCACTCTTTTGACTCCTCATCGCTACTTTCTCCCTCCTCGAATGTGCCGGTGTACAAGGCCTCAATCTGTAAAGCCGTGGGATGATCCAATCCCTTTTCAGTGACCATAACTTGCACCCTCTTATTAGCCTCTTCCTTACGCTTCACCTTAAGAGAAGGCGTACGACCTCTCTTGCTTCCACTCTTATCTTTTGATTTCCCTTTCTTCTCCCATTTGGCTCTGCGCTCATCATCCATCTCCTTCCATTTGGCATGGTCGTGAGACTTGCCATCCGCGGAGTTGCATAACATATAAAGTCCCTTATCCCCGAAATGATGGGGACACCATTGGTGGTTATCACCAGACTGCGGACTCTTCATATATTCGCCTTTCTTGATTGTGCGCCACTTCGGGATAGAGCCGCCCTTTTTACCTGGAGGGCCTGCCATCTCGACACCGTTCGTGAACCAAGGACCGTTCTTGTTTGCACCATCACCATCTCCACCACCCTGGGAGTCGTTTTGCTTGGAAGTCTTCTTGAGTTTACGATTCTCAGCGAGAAGTTGCCTATTCTGAGTAGTGAGAGCAATAACGTTGGGGTCCTCCTTGGGCTCCTCCTTCCATGTTTCTTGAAGAACAAGCGAGTTGTAGAGGTTGATGCTGTTCGTGGTTAGCTCCTTACTCTTGAACTGATCAGGCGCGGTCATCCACTCAATCTTCTGTCTCTTGATGAAGTCCAAGAACAACTCATTTTTAGCAGTCATAAGGCCTGCAAACAAATGTTCCGTAAAAGTGTTGGCGGACATAGCATTAGCGCCATGCTTGAGCTTGAGTTTGTCCCACGCCTCAACAACTGTGTTGCAATAGACACGCACGTCATCATCACAGTCCGGATTCAACTTAGTATCACGGATGAGCTTTTCGAACTCTTTGGTATCGATAACTGACTTGGGTTCAATGCATTCCAAGACAAGCCAAAGAAAAGTGAGACCACAAAGCGTAACCGTGCCATCAGATTCACGAGTCCACTCCAAGATATCCTTATCTGCCATGAAGGAAGAATAGGAGGACTCCTTAAGCAACTGCCTCCAAAAATGCATAAGCATGTCGCAACGAATACGCAGTTGGTGCTTGAGGTGGGCGATAAGTCCAAGATTACCTGTGGCTTTGAGGTCGAGGGTCTTCTGAATTCTTTGAGTGGGGATTTCCAATCCACAATCTACATCACCGTGGATCCACCCCGACCATTTCAGAAGATCATCCTTAGTGCAAGTCGCAAAGTCAGTGGAAAGGTTCTTGTATCCAGAAATATCGACAGATGCTACCTCTTCTCCGGTGGTTAGCGTTTTTGGTTGGGCGTGGGGTTTGCCGGTGCCTTCCGTGCCCATAGTAAGCACAGGGCCATAGCCCTTTGAAACATTCAGATCACGGACGAGTGAAGAAAGTTTGACACGGTTGTCTTGATTAACAACCATTCCTTTATCGTTGTCCGATACTTCGGCGCCATGATGAAAAGCTGATATACCCGCTTTGGTCCCGAGATTGATGGGAGCCGTGAGTGGGTTGGTGGCAGAAGACATAGGCATGGAGCCCGCAGCAGTCGCATCGGCAGAAGCAGTTTGATTCTCGAAAAACTTCTTCTGTAGCTCGGCAATTTGGGCTACCTGCTGTGCCAACTGTGCCAACGTACTTTTGATGAACTCTTCCGTTGACACCTTGGTCGATTCTTGTCCTGAAGAATCTTGCGCATCATTGAACTGTGATGCAGCTTTGGTTTGGGATTTACTCTTTTTACCCATCGTAGCGTAGCGTTAGAGCTTGGTGCTTATAAACTGTTGTTATTAAGTGGTGTTCCTGTATTAGCTGGACAGAGAACGGACTACTTCGTTCAGTAACAAGATAGTTATTACAAGCTTAACAAAGAGTGAGAGCAGCGGAGCTGCTCCAGTTGATGGGTTGCGTCGAGCTATTTCCTACGTGCGTCAGTCCACATTGGATGGACTTTAGTAAGCTGTAACTACTGTCATACCGCTTACTGCAGTCCCGGTGAGACTCACGTATTCTAACACGCGGCAAGAGCTGTTCCGTATGGGCTGTTCCGGATGGCAATTGTGAATTTTCTGAGGATTGTGTCACGATGCAGCAAATCAGTTATTTGAACAGATATGGTATCGTAGCCAAGATTCGATCACTCTTCCCAAACCCAATGAACTTCTTCGTCGAGACATTGATTGATGACGTGACTTGAACAAAAAGCTGGAGGTGGTCGAAGCAGGGGGCATCATCTTCTATCTTCGGCTTTTACTTTGGTCACTACATTGCAGAGGAGCTTCGTAGGGAGAGTGACTCGTTTAATTGCAGTCGTCCACTCTCCTCGAACTTGTCGAAAAAGCCACCAAGGTTGTTTTTGAGTAGTGATGGTAGATACCATACATAGTGATAGTGGTTCGAAGCCTGATTCGTTGTCTCTAGCGCGGTTGGAAAGGGGGGATGATGGCTTGGAATTGGAAGGAGAGACTGCTAACTGCAACTGGTTTGATCGGCTGATCGATGGATAGTGCTGTATGATTTATGATTGAATGTGAAATTGCAATGTGCGCAGTAGCAAGATGAAATACACCTACACCGTTCTCCGAGGAATGAATGAGTAGGCGAATAACATCCATGAATGCCGAGAAAGCAAGATAAATGGATTGATGTTGATATAGTTGTCGGTTGTTGGTTTCCACTCCCTACCAAGAGAGAAGAGTGTACTTATCCCCATCGCCACGTAAAGGCCAACTGACAACATAGACGGGGTGGCCAATGAATCCCGAAGGAAACAGGTTAGACTTATGGTTTAGCGAAACCCCCAAGGTTTCTGCCTGGGAACTGTGCCCGGTCTTTGCCAGTGGCTCTGAACCGATGCCTTCCACCTCCGGACGCGACCAGCCGCGGAGTACCAGCCGCCAACCCGAAGATAGGCGCTGGATTTGATTGTATTTACCACATTTCCACCGCAGGTCTGAGCCCACGCCTTTTACCTCCAGACCTAATCGTCTCTTGGAGTCCCAGCTTCAACTCTGGAAAGTGAAAGGGGTTGTTGGTTATAGTGTTGGATTCGGATATCAGAAGGTTGATGTGCACCTGAAAGCTGAAAGTAGAGAGAAGAAACAGCAAGTAAAGATGTTAGTAAAGCGAGCAGCCAAATAGAGGAACTTACCTGAACCTAAATCGAGCATCGACATTCATGGAGGCTTCAATCGACCCGGCTGCTGCAGCCTTCTTCCGCGATGGCCGGAGCAATTCCAGTAGGGAACAAGCCCTGGCAATTCCAACTTCGAGCGTAGAGCCTTTGTAGCTAGTTGTATCTCCCGTGTATCTTTCCAGCAAGTGTCTATGCTGGCAAGTGCGATGCATAACAGTTCTTGCCGCCGCCGGAACTTCCACTCTATCACGATCTCTCCTGGAGCTTCTACAATGATGCCATGATCGACTGTTACAGAGTCAAGCGGTCTTGTTGCACCTGAACAGCAGTAGCAATATATCACAAGTAAGAGAGTAGCAAGTGTTATTGCCTCGGTGCTGCTTGGGTGCCTAGCCTGAAGTAAATCTCCATCCATATGAGAGTTGTCGCTTCCACCAGCCTGATACGAGGTGATTTGTTCCGATGATATGCTCAAACAAACTATCCGAAGAGAGTCTACAGAATTGAGTCTACAGTGCGTCGGCCAAACATGAGGCGATACTCCGAAAGAAAGCTGCAATGTACTAACTGCTGCATCTGCATCTGCAGCCATAATGCTTGAGTATTCCGACATCAAAGAATCTATACGATGTTGCTTGAATCCAATTTGACGATGATCAGTTGGACTCTGAAATTCATATCCACTAGAAAATGCGGACCACTCAAATCCCTTCGCAGTCTCATTTCCTAAGAGTACAGATTTCGATGTACTTGGTCTTGCAGCAGACGTGTGAGGAGGATTAAGCTCTTTGAATTTGAACTTGGCCCAATAAAGATGCTTCCGAAGACGAACCTGACTTGTCGCAAATGAATCATACGAAATGCGGATCGGGGTCAAGCGCAGAATACAAAGCTCAAGAGAGGTCATATCGACACAATTGATGAAAGCTCCTCTAGGCTGAGCATGACAGTCGTCCCTACATCCTTCTGTAGCTTTTCTCCTCAGAGCTTTCCAAGTGCAGTGATACTGATTAAGCTCGAAGTGACAACTCGAAAAAGACATGGATATATCATCAATTCCACCGATTTCCTCCTTGTGACTGCTGATGTGATTGCTGAAAACGAGCTCGAGACGAGCTGCATCTTCTTGGATCTACCAGGCATCGACTTCCGCGTTTGCAGGATTGCAAAGGTGTTTTCTTTGAGACTTGGCACCACAATTAACAGCTGTCGCGAACATTGCATCAAGCTGTGGAGGCATGTTACACTTGTCTAGAAGCAGATCACGATCGCTGACGTTCGTCAACATATACGAGGACATGTCTTGAAGCATGTAGACTCGTGATGGCCTGAGAGAGTGAATACTTTGGTGAAGAATTCCGTCTGAACTCATAATTCCTTGAGCTTGAGAGGGAGATCTAAAATCAGATCTGATCTACACAGGAAACGTTGGATTTTCTTTCGTTCGACCACTTCATCAAAAGGAACTTGTGCTGACCAGATATGATACAACAGCTCTCTGAAAGTCAGCTGAACCGGATCCGATCGAGTTGTTATGCTTGAGGATTCGGTAGATTCCAATGACAGATTATCCGCAAGACTCCATCTCCTGAAAGTAGTGTTGAGTTCAAAGCCTTCGTAATTCAGCGACTTGCTCACAGTATCATTCTCAACGGTGTACACGACATGTGCATGTGAGGTATTCGAACTCTCCACAACATGCAAGACCAAGACATCAGTACAAGCTTCCAGCACTTTGGTCTTGGCTCTATGATGATATTTCCCAAGATTGTCTTGGTTGATCACAAATTGACTAGATGGCACAGTAGTTTCAAAACGAATGCGTGTTGAAGATGAAGAGGCATACTTCCAAACATCAACGTTATCTTTGGATACTTTCCCCTTTGGAGTAAGAAGCATGGTATCAAGATTGATTCCCTCCTCCTTCGAGCATGATTGCAGCTCAATCCAGAAGTGTAGAAATCAGTGCATTCAAGAGTTGGCTCATCAGACTTGCTAGTGTCAGATGTATCCAAGAAGAGAGAATCGGTCCATAGGAGCAAAACGACATGGCTATCGCTGAGGACATTAAAATTCGAGGTAGCTGGGAGTGTTGGCTTGTCCAGATCCAAAGATTTGCGTGGGAGCACATCATCGACAAACGAGAGTTCAGAATCCACAAGAGCAATAGCTTCGAAGCCTACAACACCATGTTGCAAATGCTTCTCCTCTTGGGTCGATAACACTCCGAATTGAGTTTGTTGGGAATGAAGTAGCCCCAACTCTGTCTCTTGTTCCAGCACTGTAGATCCAAGTTCAATGGTTTCCTTGCCCTTGCTAGCAACTTGGTAGGGATCCTCCTTTCCTTGGAGCTGTTTTTCCATCGTTCGCTCAACTTCTTCGTGAACAAGTGCTCGTGAGATATTGTTATCGTGATGAAGATTCAGAGCTGGCTCACCATCTGCCAACTCCTTGACTGCCTCTTCTTCGACAATGTTAGAGCTAGAGCTCACAATAGTGGAGAGTCTCTTTCTGTTAAAATCATACCCTTGTCGACACCAAACAAACTTCAGTCTCAATCCTTTCTTGTGCTTGATACAAGCTTCATAAGACGAGGTTTTGTCGAA
Organism: Skeletonema marinoi; assembly: GCA_030544225.1. NCBI lineage: Eukaryota > Bacillariophyta > Thalassiosirophyceae > Thalassiosirales > Thalassiosiraceae > Skeletonema > Skeletonema marinoi. The sequence goes on along the minus strand of CM060486.1, from coordinate 82,252 downwards.
CGGTACAGTTTCTGCTGAGGCAGCACAACGTGCGAAACAAGCTTGTTTGAAGGCACTACGCTCGCCGTCAGTGCATGCTTCGAAGACCAATGGAATAGGATGGACGTTTACAGCTGGTGCGCACATGGTGCCAACGACTTCGTCCTTCAACGTTTGCCTGCAATCGGCAAAGCATTTGTTTCTCTTTTGAATCGTCCACAGTTTGAGCCGCCGAAGAATTGACGATCAGTGCGAGGATGAAGATAAGTAGCTTTGAAATGAATTTCATTATTGCGTTTGTTGTTCTCAATATATTGGGAGGCTAGAAAGCTTCAATACAGTAAGAAGACTCTTCGATGGTAGTACTTCGAAAAGTCTAGCTCTTCAGCTGACGACATGGTATGCAATTCAAATTATATTCAAATTGATCGGAGGTAAGTTTACTGAAGAAACGGTGGGTGGCGGACGTTTACTTGAGCCCACGTGTAAGCTCCCGAGATGTCGAGAGAGTGCTATCTCACTCTGGCGGATTTATGAGAAGGCGCCATTTGAAGAGACTGAAGGCCTCGGTAGCTTTATTGCTCGAGGAGGAGAATCAGTTAACGACTACTTGGAAGGAGCAATGAATATTGTGTTTGACTTATCGGCTGATGAGGTATTTGTCCTGATCCGCGGTGGTGATAGTAGTAGTGTCGGGGCGTTGCTTCTTCATGTTATAGGGTATAGGGCGGAGGTGAATTGTCATGACATCTCATCTCGCTCGTTTTGCTGCCGTCAAAGCTTCTTGATCAAGGCATATTACTATTACGATCTCTAGTCGCATATTTTCAATGATACTTAGTCTGGCAAAGTGAATACAGAATACTCTACATATCTTGGTATGTATTGAAGCTGAAGAGGTGTTTATGTGCTTCAGCTTCAGAACTCAAAATACAAAACTGTCCCCGCCCAGTGCGTGCAATGATGAGGTCCTGGTACAGGTACTCGAGGGTCACTTCCACAATTACACGCTCCACTTGAGGAGACAGTACTTTTTGCTGCGGGGACTATCATTGTTGGCTTGTAATAGAGTTAGCTTGACTTTCACAAGCAGTCTCTGATCGAGATTAAGATAGGAACATTGTGGATCGCGGAGTGAGGACGCCCATCTCATAAAGCGGCAATGAACGAGCGTTGAGATTGAGCGTTGGGAGGCCATCACATGCGTAGGAATTAGTATGTCACCTGCCTCTATTTGACCCAAAGAAAACCCTGCTTTGAATGAGCCGGACTTAGCAAGTGAGGCGGGCGTAGTGAGGAAGAGTCTTGGGATGAAGCCTCGGTGTATTATAGGACGCAGCAGCTGAATCTAACAACTTGAGATGGCATCGGCTCCAGAAGCAAAGCGACTGAAAATGGGCGACGAAAGCACCGTCGGTCCGGAAGAGCTACGCTCTTGGGCGGCGGGGATCACATCGGTTACGAGATTTTGCCCTGAGATGAGAGAAAATCTACTATCATCACGTAACATACACGCCGTAGATGTTCTCAAGTTTGTCTTGGAATTCGTCTTCGGTTGGAGTGAAGTGGAGTACAATCGTACTAACCGCAATCCTTATGCCACTACCACTCATCGCAATCCTTATGCCCCCAAATATGAAGGCAATCCTTATGCCACTACCACTAACCGCAATCCTTATACCAATCCTTATGCCAAAAATAAAGGCACCAAATCTTCTTCCATTAAACACAAAGATCGTGCAACTGCTCTTGGGTTTGTGACTCAATGGCTCGGTAAAGCCCCTGATGGACAAGCATCGTCTCTACCAAGCCTTACAACTCTGTGTGCACAAAAGATTGCAATGGAGGTATTCTGGCTATTCACAACAAATATTGATCTCAATTTTCAAAGATCGAACATTGAATTCTTTACTGACACATTGAAAAGCGACATGGAGTCATCACTCAACAATAAAGGGGTACCAGAAAGTCACCACACTTTAATTATCGAGGAACTATTCATTTTTACAACAATCTACATTCTTTACGTCGATCTTCAAAGGTTGAGCTGCGAACCATCCAAGGCAAGTGATCTCTTGTTACCTGTTCAGAAAAGTCCTTGCAGAAATGATTATTGGTGGGAAGACTTCGGGATATCAGCTGTTGTCGATGCAGTTCCAGATCATGGATTGGGGAGTCTGGCCAAAGTTGCATTGTTACCATTTATCGTTTATACAAATTTTACAACTATCAGAGGGAGGGATAGGTATGAGGGAGGCAACTTTCATCTGGACGCTGTCTTCAAAATGTTCAAAGCCGACTCCGTCATCCACGGATATGTGAATCCAAGATTACACTGTCGACATCCCTTTGCATGCTCAGCTGCGCTAACTCCATTGGCTTGTTTGGTACGTGAAATCGTGATAGTATATGATTTTGATGGAGGGAAAGAATTTCGTGCAATGATTACCGAGGATATTTTGCTTCCTTGGATAAAACAATACACCAGAATTGCTCAACGGGATATATCTTCTTTTTCGGTCATGTACGCAGCAACAATGCAATCAGTGAATCCTCCAGCACCTGCTCGACTTCGACCATTCCAATACTCACAACGACAAGTAGCCGGACAAGATTGCGTTGATGCAGTAGAGAACAAAGAACTGATACAATCACTCACTTTGGAACTCACGTGCAGACCTTCCAGGGAAGAACGACGTGTCAAGAGATTGCGCTTGAATGGAAATTACAGTAAAGGGGAGATACTACGCGCGGTCATCATATGCAGGAGTGCAGAGGTGGTCGATTTAGAATATTGCTCGAACTTGGATGAAGAATGCTTCGATGCTATCATGCACCTACTTTTTCGTGTGAGAGTAGTCTTGCTCAAAGGGACTGCGGTGGACGAAAATAGTGACGTAGTGAAGAGATACAGAAACAGTGCCACACGTTTTGTCTTCTCCACTGCTTGCAAATGCTGTGGTGCAACGAAGGTTACAATCAAAGAATTGAGAGAAAGCAACAATTCCTAGAGCTAGAGACACAAAATTGGCTTTCGGCTTTTCAACTTAGCATCTCTTGATCTCGAAGAAAATATCGAGATCTAAAGAAAGTTTATTTCCAAAAACAATAATAGCATAAGCAAGAACTACTTAGCTTAGATGATGTAGTTCATAGTATGTAGATGGATTGCGCAGGGCCAGGTTGTTGAGTGGCACGTGAATGATATGTATGTATGTACCTATGTGGAGTGTCAATACTTGTTGTAGTGACGGAGCGACACCCATGCCCATTTACAAATGCCTGTTGCTGTCGTTTCGGTACTAAGACTTGATTCGCACTTCACATGCCAACTTTGAGGCGCTCCATGGAACGTGGAAGATCATTGGCCCCAGCCAGCCCACAGCCCAACAATGTATTAATTGTATGCAGGTACGTGTAGCATAATCCTACTAGTCGCCCGACCATGCCGCCAGCCGCGCATACACCCGGCCGAGGCCAAGGACCCAGCAATGCCCGCAGCAACCGTCGTCCCAACGCTCTGGCAAGATTTCAGCTCAAATCTTTTCGCTTTAACTCATCGCGATCGAATGCTAGTAATGATGGCAATAACATCAACAACGGACGTCGAGATAGCATCGGTCGTCGTAGAGGCTCCACTTCAATTCATGACAATCATAGCGGCGGAGACAACACGCTGCCAGAAGAAGGATCATCGCTGCACCACCACTTTCAAACCTGCACCTCACTAAGCCGCATAAGAGAAGAATTTCGAGCAACAATGGAAGACGAATCCGAAAATAAAAAATTGGGATTTGGCTTGAATTGCTGTGCGCGGCCGGAGGAGGGGACAGGGCGATATTTGGCGCATTCGATTGGGTTGAATGCTAATCTGATTGCGAGCGGGGGCGGTGGGAGTATTGGCATTATGGCTGGGGGTAGTACGGCGATTGCTTTGTCGAGGGTGAGTTAGTATTAAATTACATATATTATCATCTCGACTGTTTTATTATGTGTGAAAACTCACACATGATACCGCCCGATGACTTCTGAATTATTGACATCTTGGCTGATCTCCGTTTACTCTCTGTCGTGTTCATTAGGTGAATAAATTCGTCATGGAAGAACTATTACCAGCCTACCCCTCGTCAATCATTGAGGAGGATGACGAAGGACGTATCCCATTCACAGAGGCAATCATAAGCTGGATTGAGGCACGTAGAGCAGTGCGTAAATGGAAATTGGAGACGGATTTATCACGTGAAAAGGTGGCGTTGGTTAGCCGCAGACTGCAACAGCGGATGGGGGGTGGAAACTCGATCTATATGAAACACAGTGAAGCGTCTTCTGATTCTGACTCGGAGGATAGCTTACTGTCTGCATCATCAAAGATGCCGAAACAAAAGACACGCAGCACATCAATGTTCATGAGGAGCAGGGAAACACACGAAAAGCTGGCACGAAAAGAACTCAAAATGATCGTCGATTCAGCCACTGATGCCATGTTTTGCATTGATGAACGGGGGAAAATATTGCTGACTAATGATGCTGCCGCAAAGAAATTTGGATACACTAAAAAGGAGCTTACAGGATCGAATATATCTATTTTGATGAATAAGCATGATCAACAACATCATGATGGCTACATGGAGCGATACATGCAGACTGGTGTGAAGACGGTCATGGCGCAGAGACGGGAGCTCACGGGGATGAAAAAAGATGGAACTACGTTCCAATTTGAGCTAGGAATTGCTGCAGAAGTCAAGTTGGGCGATGGTAAGGCCATCTTTGTTGGGTTTTGTAAGGACATGACAAGCCTCAGAAGGCATAGGCTTTCGCTAGGTTTGACAACATTCGATGATGAGAGGGAGGAGCAAAAGGCGAGTGATGATGAAGTGCAGCGTGCTCGAGGTCTGCCACCGCTGGTAGAGTGGTGTTTGACTATACTTGGCGAAATCGTGGATTCGGGCACTAATATTCAAGACTTGGCAACGAGGCGGAGACGTAGAAGTAGTAATTTGGACGATGAGTCGGATGAGGAGTCTTCTTTCAACTCCGATGGGTTGAACGACTCGACGACTGATAATCTCAGCTCTTACCTCTCAATGGGTAGTCGACTGGAACGTCAAAGCTCCTTTCTCAAGATGATGGATACATCCATTGTTGAGCATGTAGCATCAATACCAAATCTGTTAGAGGAGCTGCTACTCATTGAAAATCCCGAGACACGGCAGCGCGTGTTTGGCATGTCAATTGTTAAGAAGGTGTTATTTAGTGTTGATTCGATTGGCAACGGAGACTGGCTAATTAACATGCTGGACAAGTCAATTAGTGTTCAAGAAACGCAGCAATTTGATGATAATTATAGCGGCGGTGATTACGGTGACACAGCAGAGGGACGTGCTTTACAGCTCAAATTGGAAATGGCCAAAGCAGAGTGTCGCAATCTCGCAGAGAGTGTCATCTATTATCTGGAGAGGGTTAGCGCATTGAATATTCAGGATGACTTATCCGTCATTCATCATGTGCAAATGACCCAGCGAATTATGAAAAGTTCAAGTGGCTTTGCCGATGTGGTCTCTACTGGTGATTTGCAACACTTCAAGAGACATCGAAATGAACTTTTTGATGCAGTGGGAGCACTTGGACCGAAAGGACTCATTCGCCGTATCTGCGTGCTTGATGATGACCTCGTGAAGAGAGCAGCTGCAACCCCTGTGATAAGGCGCCAATTGGATAGAGTCATGTTCTCTCCCTTTGCCACCATACAGGCTCTTATGGACGGCATCAATCACTCCATACTCATGCTGAGCTTCCGTTTGGGTCCTGCGGCTGCATTGATGCATCTATTAGCACGTGAAATCCACATGTCTACCTTTTCTTCACGTCTACACTCATGTTGAGCATATCCTACTTTGGTACGAAGGCAATTCATGCTGGCATAGCCAAGTACAATTTATCGAAAAATTTATTCTGGAACGATGCTTTGAGCTTCTGGAACCTTTTGGATTGGTGCCCGCTTCTGATGGTACTCTTCAGTGCGGTTGCCGTGGACACTGTTCTGCGAAACAAAGCGAATGGCAATATGGAAGACAATACTATCCCATTCTTTCTGCGTAGCGTAGTGGCAATCACAACTCCTTTTCTTTGGCTTCGGATTCTTGCGTTCATCAAAGTTCGTAACAAGCAGCTAGCTACCTTTATTCTTTGCTCAGTAGAGATACTGAAAGATATTAAATGGTGCCTCCTAGTCTTATTTGCGGCCATGGCATCTTTTGCTCAGATGTGGGTGACACTTACCTTCGAATCAGGAGAGCCAGGTTCTTATCTTGCTGGATATATCACTGCATATACGATCATGGTACGTGAAATGTGTTGGTTTACTTCAATCTTCCTATCACAAATTTTGATTCAGCCGTAAACTCACATTCTTTCTCGCAGCTTGGCGACTTAGACAGCGATTCTCTTCAAAAACATCCACTCATTACAATGATCTTTGTATTGTACACTTTTGGAGTCACTGTCGTGTTGCTGAATATCTTGATTGCTATCGTCAGTGACTCGTATCAGAACAGTTATGTTTCCAGTAAGATGATGCTAGGAAAGGCACGGATTATTTTTGTGTCGGAGATATCTAGCCTCAAGAGCTATCATCGTTTGTGGATCAAGGGGACAGCTTCGGATGGACTACTGTCTCGTAGGAATATCAATTACTTCTTCGGCGCGGTCTCCATGCTCCACATTTGGATGGCGACCAAGACAATCAATCGGAAGCTCGGTCAATTTGAATCCTGTGAGATGAGTGCATCGTCATCCAACAGAATTCATCTGGAAGCTATTGTCTTATTCATCGGTCTCGCCTTTACTATGGCTGGGATGAAGATGATTGTGGCATATGTATTAAATGAATTCAACGATACAGGAAAGCTTCGAGACCCAAACAAACCTATTTCATCAACACATAAAGCTGTCAACTTGTTCATCGAGACCATGTTCTCCTATCTGAGCAGCACGTTCGACAGTTTGTTTGACAGGAGTGATAACGACATTCTAGAAGGATTTAGTTTGTTTGACAGGAGTGATAATGATATTCTAGAAGGTTTCAGCATGGAATCTTCTGGAACGCAAGAACATCGATCGGAGCAGAATATCCAGCGGTCCATTGAAAAGTCAAAGAAACAATTAAAGCATGAATTGAAGGGTGCGTTTGTGCAGATACAATACTCTCTGAAGGAGCAAGACGAGCAGAACAAGAGGGAATTGGAGCGTATCACAAATTCACTTGCGGCCATTGTCGAGTCACACCAGAGTTTGCTAGAATCACTGCAGCAGCCGGATTCTGGCAGGTCCATCAGCTACGACGATGCCAATGATGAAGAGAGTTCGAGTTCAATTTCGCTCGGATTTGATGGTGCCGCAAGATGAGATGTGAGAGATGTACATAAGGTATGAGGTATGACATAGGCAATCGGTGGAGACCTGAGTAATAATTGTTATTTGTTTGTATGGTAGCTTTCAATCATTAGATTAACTTGAACAGAAGCCTCTGCTACTTATGAAATAATACTTCGACAAAGCAAAGAGGGGCTGAGAATAATCCTCCGCTCTTGTGACTACCGAGTGTTGCATTGCATTTTTCAGACACGCATCCAATCGTCTGTGTTTTTCACATTTTTGAGGCACGCCACGTACGTACGCACCACTTCTTCCGTCGTCTTGTAAGATGGCCTATTCCATCACTCCAATAGCTGAGTTGTTGCTTATAACCATTGTGGAGTATTAGGGCAACGTTTGGTGGCTTGGAAGAATGTTTACAGCTATCTATGGCAGTAAACTCGATGATGCGGCATGTTCTCTTGACGCTAGTGAACGATGTGTTACTTTGTGATGTAGGTGACATTATCGGGCGTATGGGCGGCCTCCAAGACACTGATACATCACCATGGGTCTATATTATCGAATGGTACGGCGATTAGGCGAGGTCGATTGTGTAGATGGTCATATATGCTGTCAACCGCATTTTGATTCCTCGGGGTTGTCTCGCATGAATGGCCCAAGGGCCAAGGTAGTGAAGTCTCATTTTTTTATTGTATTTTAGATTCTCCTGGCGAGCAAATCAAAGATGGCATTCAACGGTAGGTTAAGAGACGCGATCTGAGTTTGCTCACCAGGAGCTGTCATATTGCTTTGATGGAGGCAGTAGCCTCGAGGCCGAGGCTCGCTTCTATCATCATCTTTTAGTGACGGAGCGACACTGGAGACCCTGCTGAGATGGAGATGCCCATCTCATATGTGGCGCGCTCACCTGCTCACAAGCGAAGTCTCGCCACGCACGCACCCACCATTACCACCATGGCAAGGAGAGAGCAGCTTAAGAAGCTGCGCCTATCATCTAGTAGTTAGTAGTAGCGGCTATATCATGACAATCACAGAAGATAATAACAATGAGCCGGACACATCACGTTGTGCTTGCTGCGGCATCGCAGAAGGAGATGACATCAAATTGAAGAAATGCACCGCTTGCTATCTCGTTCGATATTGTGGCGTCAAATGCCAGAGAGAGCACAGGCCGCAGCACAAACGAGCATGCAAGAAGCGAGCGGCTGAATTACGTGACGAAGTGTTATTCAAACAGCCTGAAAGCAGCCACTGGGGGGATTGCCCAATTTGTTTGCTACCTCTGCCGCTTGACCCAGATTTTTTTACCATGCGTAGTTGTTGCAGTAAAATTATATGTGATGGTTGCTCCGTTGCGTTCACAAAGCGGCAGATGCAACAGATGCTGGACGAAAAATGTCCATTCTGTCGAAAACCGGTACCAACGGAGGAAGAAAACATTCGATACAGAATGAAAAGAATTGAGGCGAATGATCCAATTGCAATGTGCCAAGAAGGTACTAGATCCTATGCAAAAGGAGATTATAAATGTGCATTTGAGTATTTCTCGAAGGCTGCTAAATTAGGAGATGCCGAGGCACATGGTAGACTGGCACTTATGTATCATGATGGGCATGGTGTTGAGAAGGACGAGAAAAAGGAAATATATCATTATGAGGAGGCTGCTATCGGTGGTCATCCCAGTGCTAGGTTCAATCTTGCACTCATTGATAGAAAACGATACGGCATGGATAGGGCAACGAAACATCACGTCATCGCCGCTGGTCAGGGACATGATGGTTCGTTGACATGGCTTTTGGAAAATCACAGGAGGGGGGGCTTTGTCAAGAAAGAGGTTCTTGGTGCTGCTCTCCGTGCGCACCAGGCTGCTGTAGATGCAACCAAAAGTCCGCAAAGGGAGGAAGCCAAAAAGTATTTATCACAGATTAATTAATAGGTTTATTTGATCGATCCTCACACGCAGCAGAAAAAGATAATATTCGCCGCTTCTTCTTATTTCTATCTTCAGTGGGTCTTTTGTTGCGTCTAGTTATTATTGACAACACCTCTAGCGCCCTATCACCCCATGATGACTGCTTCTACTACCTCACTCTGCGGGTAGGTGTGGAGGAGAGCATGATAAGGAGGTGTCCAAGACCAAGTATTCCTAAAAGATTAGGATATGGGTTGGTGTATTGTAGAGTTGCTGTGCTGTTCAAGCTTTGATCATGATTCTGGATAACCGGGTAATTGCACAAACATGTAACGAACATTTGAACAATCCTTTCGAGCGTTGTGGGGTGGGGATAGTAAGGAAACAAGCATGTAACCAACAACTGAACGTTAATCTACTCTAATTGTTACACATGGAAGCTCTTCCTGTCCTACCATATTTGTCACTTCTACTACAGATGTTCCCTGATCACTAACTAGTGCTACTGAGAGCCAAAGGACTTATATCCAAATACCAAATACGATTATTTGTAACTTCATTGGTGGCAATATGGATTGGAGCCTCGAATGTAAACCCAGCCGCTGTTGCAAGAGCCAAGAACGTTGCTTCCTCCTTAGGGATACGCTCCTCCCATGTCAATAAACACCGTTTGCAGTTGTGCAGGATTAGAGTGTTGAGTAGTGGCACATAGCTCTCGACAATATATAAAAGATCCGTCCCAATGATGAGGTCAAAATCTCCAGGCACTCGTATGTCATCTTCCCATTTGCACTCCTCCACTTCCACAGACATGAAATCGGACTCATTGGTGATACGATCTAGATGGCCATAAACATTCCTCGTCAACAATTGTAATGCACCAGGTCTCTCTGTAGCCGTTACAATTGCCCCCTCTTGAGCTAGCGTAAGTGCCAACCAACCGGTCCCAGATCCAAGCTCTAAAATATGTAGCTTTTTCACATCAATAATAGACAAGAGATGCGAAGCTAGGACTCGCCCGGCTACCCAAATCCATCCAGAGCTTTCATCGCTGCCTAAGCATCGTGTTCCATCTTGTCGAATGGTAATCACCGCCTTGTCGGGAAGGTCTTTTTGTTGCATTTATAGAACGAGGCCGCCGAGATTGACAGGAGGAGAGAAGATAGCAGGTAGTAGAAGGCGTACTAACTGATTGTATGCAACTGAGATTAATAGACGATGCAATGGCAGTCTTTGATAGCAGGGGCGGCTGTCGTGATTGTGGAGGAATGTTGACGTCAGGTTGGTTGTCAACATTGTTCATCATGCGGAATTTGGAATCTGCTGCAACGTACGGCACAAGACGAAGAAGAAGTGATGCCTCGAAAAAATGTGAAAAAAGCAAGGACGATTGGATGCGTGTCTGAACAATGCGAAGGCAGTGGTACTCGGTAGTCACAAGCCCCATCTTGCTTTGTAGATAGAAGTCATAATAAGTATATTAGACGTCTTTGTGTCAGGATTTGTACACATGCTTGTTTTTCTGTTAGCCACGGATAGGGAGCGAAAAGTCATGTTACATCAAGTGCCTACTAGAAAAAATGTCGCACCATTTTGGTAGTGAGTTGTCAATACATTACGTTGACGGCGGTGGCAGTGGTGGAGTTCATAGTATAGTACGTCAAATTACTACTTAAAGTCTACATCCCGATGAAGCCAGCCTCACTCGAGAGAGACTTCATCAACATCAACTCATCTTATCTGTCGCTCTCATCAAGATATGCCGTAAGTGTATTTGCCTTTGCAATAGCACCCCACTCATTATACTTCTCAAACGCCTGCGAAAAGTAATGCACTGATCTGTTTCTTCTGCCAGTCTCAAGATAAAAATGACCGGCAAGTTCATTTGCTAATGCCTCTTCATTCACAAACTTGTGAGTCTTGGAACTTGATATTGCGTCACCATACAGTCTTTCTGCCAAATCAAAGTTCATACTACTAAATTGCTCTTCAGCTTGGAGAAGATAAGCCTCTGTGAACGCAGTGAAGATGAGAGTTAGAGAGTAAAGTATAAGATTATATGATTGAAAGATAGAGAAAGATAATAACGTGGAAAGCGGCACTCACTATTCTGAAAGTTCCATGTAGATGCTAAAACGGACAACTTCTCAATCTCATCCTTACACTCAACGCCCCTTTGTATCCACTTCTTTGACTTCTTCTTGTCGTTTATCTCCCTCGCTACCCAAAATGATACAAGGCCGGCGTAGCTGTAGGTGTAGGCATGTAGCGATGAAACACAAATGTTAGTGCTGTTGAAGATACAAGCTAAATGAAAAGGCACTCGCACTCGTTATAGCCATAAACTCACAATCTCCCAAAGAACGTGGCTGGTGGTGACAATCTCCTGAGCACACACCATTTCATAGTATTTGTTTGCGTGCAGTAGATTGAGAAATATTTCTCGGCAGTATCTCTTGCTTGATTGAGCTCTCTGAATATAAAAGCCTCGGAAAGCTTCGTGATGAAAATATCATGCAAATGAAATCCGTACTTTCCAGCGTTGCCACCTTCGTCCTGCGGTGGTGCTGATGCATCCGATTGACCCATCAATCGCATGGCAAATCGAAACATTGGCAGCACAATCGTAAGTATGGCAAAATTCTTGAGATATTTTGATTCCCTAATCATGTCTCTCATCGAAACGACAACCGCGTTCAATTCCTTGCCCGACCATAAGCAGAGGTTATTATACGTGTAGGAACACGATAAGGCGAATGGACTACCACTTTTCAAGCACGCTTTACGTGCATCAAGAAAGCACTCAATCGAGCTTTGCATGGGCTCAACATGTAGCTTTGTGTGGTTCGAATAAAACATGGTAATGCCATCGTGATAACGAGAGGGTCCTTTCTTCATCAGAGATAATGCGAACTTCACGTAGCGGCACCCCTCTTCAAAGTCGTTTCCAATGAGAGCGAGATAATTGCCATATTGAGCAAACGCCGAAGGGGAATATGAGCTCATACCGTATGTCAAAGACATCTGTATTACCTTCAACGGGATAATTGTCATAGTAGCTCCTTCGCCAATTATAGCTAGACAAATTTGCAATTTGACTAACAGCTCCACTGCCAATATCTTCGAGGGATTTACCATTGCGGGGTAATTCAGCAAAGTGTCATCCGATAGAGTAGCGAGTTGTGCTTTCTTATTATCCACATATTGTTTGATGGTAGCTGATGTGACTACCGAGGGAAGTTCTTCGCTTAGGCTTGACAGAGTACTATTTGTGAGTTCCACTGATGCTGTGACATTGCCAGACCAACACTGCAAAGTAACTGTGACGGAGATCGCCTGCAATTTATCTTCAAAGCATCTGGCGTTGTGCATGATTTGTCCTGTAAGCATTTTGAGACTATCATGCTCTGCATTCATCAAGGCACATTTCGCCGCTAAATTGAACAATTCCAAGCTCAAATCATAATGCTTGTTCCAATGCCCTCTCCGCAGGTACGAGATACCATGATTGAAGAGTGAGTGTGCCGAATAGAAGTCTGACATGTTCATGGCTTTCTTCCCCGCACCTAAATTCAGATTTGCAACTACTACAGCTTGCTCCTCATCAATGACTGCTTGCGGTCCACCATGATTGATCTGCGAAACAGCAGCTAATAGTAATATGTCATCTCGTTCTCTTGCTGCAACAAAGCCAAGTGCTAATCCATAACTGGGTGAAGAGTGTTGTGAGTATTTGAGCGAAGCAATAGCATAAACAATACAATGAGTGACTGTCTTACCGATTGTGATGGAGACAACGTTCTTCTGGCTTCATCTTACTGTACGCGGCCTCCTGTAACTTATCGTGCATGAAGTAGAATTCTCCATTTCTCTTCCCAAGCACACTGTGATCGACAGCTTCATCAAGTGGAGCTATAATTGCTTGCTCTAACTCTCTTTCCAGTAATTCCATCAACGAGATATCGGCACTTGCACCGAAGCAAGACAGAATGACCAAGGCAGAGACTACCTCAAAAGGCAAACGATCGAACGAGTTTGTAATGAAAGTAGCGACATTCTCTGGAATCTTCATGTCAAGAATTTTGTCAGCTTCCCAGACCCATCGACGACGGGAAAGAGAAGGATATAGTAGTCGTTGTTTGTACAATTCCATCATCACTTGCTTCACAAAAAGTGGGCTCCCCTTCGTTTTGTGGTGTAGAATATTAGCGAGAGGGCGGGTAATGTGCGGCAGTAAAGACAGTTCAGTCGACACCATTTCATTCAAAGCACCTTTGCTCAGAGGTGTGAGATGAAGCTTGGTCGTCCTGGTTCCAAAACTGCTCACAGAGGCGAGCATAAGATTGAGAGGGTGAGATTCACTCATTTCATCGTCACGGCATGCCACTAAGAAGAAAATGCGATGGTCTTTGATAGCTGACTCCGCCATCATCAATATCTGATTCAGAAGCGCAATAGAAGCGTTGTCTATCCATTGACAATCGTCAAGGAAGAGTATCAGAGGTTCCTCGTGACATCTTGATATGATGTCAACAAATTGACAAAAAAGATAACGCAGCCTCTTTTGTGCGTCCCCTGCGGTGTCGTTCTCGCTGCCCTGATTGGAATCAAAGTCATCCCCAAGAACATTCGCCAGGTTCGGTATTGCAGTGACTAGATAAGCAATTTCATCTCCCATATTTTCCTTCAAAGCAGTGGACACCTTCTCAGCCGTCGACTGCTCTTCCAGAGTCACCCAAGCACAATATTCATCAAACGCAGAGCTGATGGCATGGAGAGGCTGCGACTCAAGTTTATCAAAACGACCCGATAAAAATATACTTTCACCATCTTTAGTTACAGAGCGAGCAAATTTTTGAGAGAGCTTTGACTTGCCTATACCCGATCTCCCACAAATCATTGCCACCTCGCACTCACTAGATATTGATCGCTGATAACACTCTTTCAACTTTTGTAATTCTGCCTCTCTGCCGTACAAGGATCTTCCAAATTGTAAGCCATCACGAGAAGCCTTCGCCAAATCAAAGTCGTGGAGATATACGTGGGGAGAATCAATCAATAGCTTCAAATCATCTTTCACTTCTGAAATATATCCATAAGCTTCTCCGATCCCTCCTTGTGCATATCCAACGCTATCTATCATATTGCTGATCAGATCGCAAAGAGCAGTGGGCAAGCCCAACAACCTCAGTGGCTCTACATCTACAGATGTCGATGCCATCGATGCCACAGACGGCGTTCGGACTCGTGACAAACTATCCAAGCTGGTGTTGCTTTGTGATCTTCGTTTGGATGGATTATGACCATACAATTCAAGCTCATCGCCACCCCCAACCCCATTTGTGTCGATTGATTCCATGGCAGAATTCATTGGACTCTCGTCGACATGTTCACGCGATTCGGCAGCTGTCTGTCCCAATGTCTCCTTCTCCTCCCCTGCTGTGAGGTGCCCACCCGAAAAGAGTTCATAGAAAGCAATACCCAATGAACGTATTTCCAGTCTTCCATTATCGCTAAGAGGTCTCCCTTCTACTGCACCCTCATTCAAAACAGCGCCTCGAACGTTTAAATAATCCAATGATATTCGATTATCATCGTTTTCAAGTAACGTCGATAGCTGCTGTGCCAAGTTATTCAACTCCCCGGGTTCCACGTTATCACCACTGCTGTTGTAGGGAAATGGTTCAAAGTCGGCATCCACGGATGTGTGTCCCTCGTCGCCCTCATCATTGATATTATTCATGCCGATTTCATCCTTCTTTTCTTCTTCAATTGGTTTCGTCATACAGTAAACAGAAATGTATTCCGACCACGATTTATCTAATGCCTCCATCACGGGTGGAACATCATTTTTATTCTTACTGTCGTGCTCAGAAACAGAAGGTCTCTTTTCTTTATACGCCCTCTCCTCTTCGACGGTAGACAGCTGATTTGCAAGGGAGTGTGCAATTTTTAATGCACATGAGAGATACTCACGGGAGCAAACTATTTTGTCTAACTTTTGTTTGCCGCCTTCGCTTCTTGATCGCAGAGAGGCAACGGCGCCGACGGTCCATTCTTTCATGGACATGAGCTTCGGCGAAGCCGAGGCAACAGAGTGGTTTGAGCGGCAGTGGCCCACCTCCATCTCAATTCTTCTGGCCTGGTCCAAGTTGGCGGTCATACCCTTACTACCACCTCCTCTCAAGTCAGCTACTTAGATATATGTAGCCCTTCACGGATAATAAGTACAAGGAGTTCACGGCACAGAAACTCAGCTCACTTTACAAAGTATATATTTTTATTCGGTCGGGTTCCGACTCCGACTACATACCTGTTTACTAAACTCTTGGTTCGTTGCAAGCTGGTACATAAGTACGATGCGACAGGTTAGGAGGTAAAAGGACTCTCGCTGAGACGTCATACCTACCACCTACTACCACCTCCAAAGTTCACGGCAAGGCACGAACTTACTCCTTTACATAATTTTTACTACTAGTATTTACTCTTGGTTGCTAGCATGGTACATAAGTACGATGCGACAGGTAAGGAGGTAAAAGGACTCTCAGCTGAGAGACTCTTAGGGTTTAACTCTTATGCAAGGATTAACCCTAAGGTAAGGAACGCATGCCACGTCTGGCAGCGCGCGTGGCTGAACGAAGTAGCCTGAACACAATGTTTGTCGCTCCGTCACTAAAAGTAAATGGTGGAAGGATGTTGCGAGAAATACTCATTTTGAGGGGAAGTATCTCAGTACGCGACTCAGTGATTTCCTGTTTGTCGCTGCGGTACTAAAAAGCAACTGGTTGCTTCATTCTCAAAATCCACACAGCTTGCTAAGCAATGCAAATACACAACACATACATACTTATCATAAGTACACACCGCAAAACACCGTCACCATTCCTCCTCTAGTACGCCTCCTCCGCCACTCAGCACTCCTCGCCTGCTGCACCACCAACATCATAATCCGCCCCATCCACTCCCTCAAAATGTCTAATTCCAACGTCCTGCAAGTAAAATTCCTCAGCCCCAATGCCGTCATGCCCACCCGAGGTTCACCCCAATCGGCCGGCTTTGATCTCTCCGCCGCCGAACCCAAAGTGGTACCAGCCGGAGGGAGGGCGGTCGTCAAGACTGATTTGAGCATTGCTTGTCCCGAGGGGACTTATGCTCGTATTGCTCCGAGGAGGTGAGGCGATTGATTGTTGTTGTGATGTCATTTTTTAGAGGTCACGTGCAACATACATTATTTATTATGCTCGTCATTGGTCACTCATCGCTCTGATTAACATTTACTGACTTTGCGACTTTCAAATTACTATTGCAGTGGACTAGCCGTCAAGAAGATGATTGATTGCGGCGCCGGAGTTGTGGATGCCGATTGTAAGTTCATATTAAATGACATATGACATGATTATTTATGTGTTCACATGGTTCATGTCACTCACCGCAGTTAATAACACTGAACATACAAACGATCAAACAATCAATATTGAATAATATAACAAAAAACAGACCGAGGAAACGTAGGCGTAGTCCTCTTCAACTTTGGCTCAGACGACTTTGAAGTCTCGATCGGTGATCGCATCGCTCAATTAATCCTGGAACAAATTTCCATGGTCCCTGCCGTACAAGTGGACGAATTGACAGAGACGGAACGAGGCGTTGGTGGATTTGGATCAACTGGTGTGTCGAAGAATGATAATAGGGAAGGAAGTGTGGAGAAGAAGGCGAGGACTATTAGTCCGACGGAGGGGGTTCAAAAGATGGAGTAAACTGATTGATTGACTGTGTTGGGATGGGGTTAGTTGTTGTCATTGTTGGGTCAGCTCATATCATGGTAAATAATAATGATGATGGGAACGATCACAATGCTGGATCACAATGCTGTGGCGTAATGACTTCCCACACGTTGGGCAGACAATACATCATATATGCTTGTGGAGAGATGAATGGTTATAATTACATATCAAAGAAAAGACTAACATTGATCTAGCTCAAACCCGACAATCCTTGCTTCTTGGCACTGACATTATCTGCGGACGTGGTACCCACATGCGGAACAGTAGCATCAGGTAGATTCTGATTGGCACGTGCTGCAACAGCTCCTTCTTCCGTTGCCATCTTAAACGGGCTACCACTTTGGATTGCCTCGTTGAAAATGCACGGCTTGCGGCAACATTTTCACGCTCCTGTTGAGTCATTGTTGCTGTGCCTATTCCAGCAGTAGGGCGGCGTGTGGTAAATCTTGTAGAAAGTGCGTCTTTTATAAAGTGATGATAATAAGCTTTGTTCTAACACACAAGAGGAATCACGGCTGACTATGCACAGAGATATAACAATAGACGAAGTCAATGAGAGATTCAAGCATGTGAACTGGTACATGCCGCAGCACGAGGCAGTCTCCTGTGAACCGATGACAGTTTATTAAGCTCGTCGTCTTTTGCTGCTGCGAGACTCGCTTCCAATATGAATATCCACGCGTCAGGATCGGGCCCCCTGCTTCATCAAATGCTGCAATTTCAGCTTCAATAATTAAGCCCCTCCCCAGAGCCCCCACCACCACTTTCGACGTCTTTTACTGCAGCGAGAATCACTCCCAATATCCACTGCATTAGGACCATCTGGTGCTTCGATTGCTGCAAGCTCAGCTTCTATCGACTCCACTTTGGTTCTATGCTCAGCTATTATGGCATTGTGGTGTGCCCTTTGTTGTTGCAGCCACTGCTTCCTGTTCACTGTGGATATCACTCCTGCAATCGATGATTTCAATGCTACATACAGCTCTCCCTGCCCATGATGACGACCTGCCAATGCAAGCACTTCGGGTAGGTGGAGAGGATTAATCTCGCTGTAAAAAGATCGAGTTACTCCCTGCAGTTCCGCCAACTCTGCTCTTCGAGTGCTATTCAGCTGTGTCTGGATCACCTTCTCTTTGCCTACTGCCTCTGCGTCATTTTCGTTCTCCGAATTGATATGGGCAGCCTTATTGATGTGTTGCTGAATCTGCATATCGTTCGGATGATTCTGATCTTTTACGTTGAGTTCTCGTAATGTTCGGTTCGACTGAAGCGTTGCCTTGATGCTAGAGATGTCATTCACTAGCTTGAGACACAACTTCCTCCCCTCGGCAAAAATACCCTCGTTCGACATCAAATCTAAAATCTGCAGTGATACATTGTTTTGTAGGGCATCGACCAGAATTGCAACTCCATCGTCGTCAATCTTATTGTTACGGAGATATAGATGTTTTAGGGTAGAATCTCCCCCCTGCAATAATTTAGATATTTGACGACATCCGTCAGCATTGATCCTGTTACCACTTAAACGTAAAGTTGTCAAATGTTTGGGGATATTCTCGCTGTCAATCTCAATCGCTTCAATGCCGCAATTATCGCAATTCAATCCCTCGATGGGGCTATCACGCAATGCCCGAAACATAATGTTGAACCCCTCCGATTGTATATTGTTTTCACAGAGAAGCAATTCATGAAGATTGTTAGCATTCTGCAAGAATGGCACCATGCTCCGCACTCCTACTGTGCTTAATCTATTTTCATACAAATGCACATCTTCTATTGAGCTGCTTCTCGTCAATCCCCTGCAGAAAAATGACATTTTACGATCGTTGAGGGCTCCTTCATTAAGATATACACTTTTCAAGTGGGTGTTATGTGATACATCACGACCAAGCTCCTCCCAGCCGTCATCGGACATATTCATATTTCTGAGAAAAAAGCCCCAGGATAATGCCGTTGTACCAGGAGCATTACGCTTGATCTTATCTAACATGGTCTCTGGATAGACGAAGCTCGCCTCATTATCCGACCCTTCGTTCTCGCCGCCACTGTACATGATCATGATGTGCGCTATGGATGGGTTGTTCAAGCGGCGCCAGTGTTGCAAATACGAGAGCTTTCACAGAGCGGCCGACTTCTTCTTGCGATGGTGGCAAGAGAAAAAATTTAGTGCAGCGCAATCTAAAAGAATAATCGACGACCAACAACCAACAACCAACAAACAGCAGCTACGTAAGTAGTGGCCCCGATAGAATTATGAACAGTCAGCTCCTCCGATATTGTATGTATTGTAACTGAACACGGCCTTTGGTCGCTACTTATGTAGCTTGGCACTTATTTGGCAAGGACCAAGGATGGAAGGCTGCCGTTACAGATTAGTGGCACTCGGTACTCGAAACCGTTGAAATCACGACCACCACCCCGCCGGAAAAAAATAAATCAATCATGGCGTGCCCCACCCACAGAGCCTGAATGGCTCCGCAGCCAGTCATTCAATCATGAATGATGGTGTCAAAAAGTCGTTGGGGGCCACAGTCGCCTGCTGGATGAGCTCATTATTTTTCCAAAGCCAAAGCGTTCACATCATTTGCTAGCACAAACCACCATGCCGACCAACTCGCCTCCGCCCGGCCGCTCTACGCATACTGCCGCCTTCCAACGTTATCACTGCTCCACAAGCATCGCCGCCGCACCCAACTACATCGCCTTCCGCCTCTCATTGGATTCCACCGCCGACGACCGAAGCTGATGATCAAAAGGTGAGTTACATGATTCATGATCCCCTGTCCTGTTCCGATGGAGATGGAGGCAACTCGGAGGAGAAGTACGATGAGATCGAACAGCAACTTCAGCACCGTGGAAGCCGGTGCTATATAAATTGGCCCATCGTAGAGGAAGCCTACGATTCATAAATTGGCCCATCGCTGAGGAAAGCCGGCGATTCAATAAATGGCCCAATCTCTTGTTGTGGTTTAGTTATAGTTAATGCCTTCGGGCGCCCTCTGAGTTTGGGGTTCCAGAGCTAGTTCTACTTTGACTGTATCGACACTGATTTCCGTACAGGTGGAGGATTGAGTAAGGAGAAAGCTGAGAGGTGTGGCCATCCAGACGCTGCATACCTGCCGAGTACTGGATCAATCCTCCTTAGTCGAATGGTCCTAGACCATACGAACTCTGTCAGTAAATCGTCACTCGATCGTTCATAACCGAATTTTGACGTCCCCCAACCACAACAAAATTCAATATTGGCTGTCTTCTTCTTCGGGAGCAAACTGTTTGTCTTGTCTGCTGCTTTATTTACCTCCATTCAAATGTCTCTAAACAAATCATTTCCTTCTTTCACTCTCTCTAAAGCAGTGCTTGGTAATATCAACGAATCCTCTCTCATCATGGCAACATTCTACCGATCTCGTCGAGTGCCTTCGTCTCCGTGCTCGCTTCTTGGTATCAAGCATCACCTCCTACTGAAGCAATTATCCGCTGTTATGTCCACATGATTGCATTGTGAAGGAGCATGCTGCCCACTGCCCAACATTCTTGCTTCTTGATATCTAGAGATATGCATTACCTTTCGTTGATGAAAGTGATGCCACCACCCTCAACACTTTCTATTCAACATTTGGGATGCCGTCGCGGCGAGACATGTTGACCTCACAACGAGAAGACGAGCAAGCCACGCTGCATCGTACAGCCCCGACCAACTAGTATCCACCGCTACTTCGAGCAAGCAGAGACTGCTGACTGAAGTGCTTGGTGGTGGCATGTCACCATACCTTACTTCCAAACTGCGGCTGAGAGAGGGGTGTTCTTAAAGTTAGTGATTTGTGCAGTGAAGAATGACTACTAATCTTATTTTAGAAAAGGTTCGAAGAATTTTATTGTACCGTTGCATCAGATATTAAAGTGTTCAGGTGGAGCGAAAGGTATTTTTCTTATCTTGGACACAACCGAGACGTTATCTACTTATTCGTCTAACCATAAAATTCCATCTCCCCACTCCACATTTTATACTAATTGGTCCCCCCTTCAATAAGACATTTCACAATCTTGATCCTCAGCATCTTGCATCTTTTCTTCAAAGCGTGCACGAGCACCCTGCACGGGCACACCAGCAACAGATCCACACGTTTGGCAGAAGAAACGTTTGGCAAGAGGAGACGTATACAATGCACAGTTGCACTGATCACAAAACACATACTTGGTAAGCTGCTGCGTAGGAAAGGGTAGTGCCAGAGAGAACGAAGTTTTAGCTGTCGGGTCAGCGGTCTTGTCTCCGACGCTGCTGCCGCTTGACGAACTTTTTGGGCTGCTGTTAGATTCTTGTTGCCGTAATAACATGTGTGCTTGATTCAATCGTTCATATTCGGCTGCTTGTTGTGCTGCTTGTTGTGCTGATTGTTGCACAGCAGCAGGAACAGCAGCAGCGAAGGCAGGGGTTTCTTGAGAAGAAGCACTACCATATACCATCATGTTATGCTGTTGAGCAGCACCATACGCAACAGATCCTCGTTGTTGCTCTAGCATGTGCGATTGATGCAATCGTTCATATGCGGCTGCTTGTTGTGCTGCATGAGTAGGAGCCGCAGCAGAGGAGGGGATTTCTTGAAGAGCACTGCTACCATCTACCACCATCATGTTGTGTTGTTGAGCAGCCCCGCCCTGAGAAAGCTGCTGCTGCCTCCGGGCAATTTCCTCTGCATACCTCTCTTGTGCCACCTCAAGTCTTCGGAGCTCCAATAAGGCAGCGAGACGTGGATTCGTAGGGATGAAATTGCCGGCACTTGCACCTGATCTATTCATGTTGACGAGACGCTCACATGATATCCATGCATTATGATAGGCCGGTTCTCTACTAGCCCTTTCTGGGTCATAATCACCAAAGATGTTACGAGATGTAAAAGCCCTCCATTGGGGAGAATCGGCTGCACATACAAAGCCTGCCGGTCGGGTAAGTTGATGCAACCCCGTACCCAACTGCTCCTGAAATGAGGCACTTGAATCCGAGCTGCTGCTATGGTGATCCACCGAGTCGTCATCGCATCCACTCAAACCCTGCTGCTGTCGCTCTTCCGCCAATTTACGTTGATGCCGATCAAAGTAGGCCAAATTTCTTCGCTCCCAAATTGCATTCACTTCTTCTTCGGTCATATGGGCGTATCGGCTAGTGTCATCGGAGTTGTCGCTGTCGCTCCTGATGGATGTAGAGGGCGATACTGATCTTGATCTCATTGTTTCTTTATTGTAATTGAAATTGTAGTATTGTGATTGAACACATTACCTCGGTCCCGTGCTGCTGGCCTGATAGATGCCTTCTGTGGCCGGCATGAAGGAGGCGAGGGCAAAGCAATCAAGGCGAATGAATTTTTGTATGTGGGTTGGTACGGTTGAGGTTAGGCCTTCTCTTAGGGGGCTTGGGGGCGCCTAAACCTAAATTGGGAGTTTTTATCTAGTCTCCTTCTATCAGAGAGGGGGGGAATCCCCCCATATCGGAGACGCCACCCCCCTAAGTTGTGAGGCCTACTTAGTTGAGGTTGAAATTAGAAATTAGATACCTTACCAGTCACGCATTTACCATAAGCCCTGGCCCTTCAGACAGTTTGCGATTTTTCCGTTTGGCGGGACTCATGTACTATTCCGACATACCGCTTAAGTAGCTACTCCGACCAAATTCAGCCGGGAACATGCTTTTTTCATTGTCTGATCAGACTCTCCTCACAAAATAGTTAGTGGTCTACTAGCTATTTTGGCAGCACTGATAGAGAGAGCACCTTGGACGAAAATAAGTAAAGCAAGACTCTTTCTAGACCAGAATTTCACGTAGAAATCGGTTATCCACTTGGTTGGGGTCACAATTGTACGTAGGAGTCAGTATTAAGGCCCCAATTCAACCACTAGCTATTTTATTAGGGGTACATTTCAGGTACCCCTTCCAAGCCAGAGAATCCACTGCCAAGTTCAACAGAGGATCTTCATATGCATAGATGCAATTAGGCTTCATCAAATATGGCATAACACTGTCAACGCAGTGAGCTAGGGCAAAAGCCCATTTTACTAGTTATTTTGCTCATTTTGTTAGTAAGTTGCTAATTTAGACGGATTTTTTTTCTAGGGCGCCAAAGCAGGGCAATCGCAAACTCGGCCAGGGCCAGGGCTTATGACATCGTTCAGTCCTTTTACCCAGTTTTAAGTTTAGGGTTCGCAGGTTTTATTTACCCGGGTTTTACATACATAAGTGAAGAACGTTCATTTAAGGTTAACCTCTATTTTCAGGTTACCCTAACCCTAAGGTCAATGCCCAAGTCTTTCCACACTCACAAGAACAAAGCCTTTTGATGAAAGAAAGTATCTCCACCCACCCCTGCTCGCTGCTCCCTCTCGCCTCGCTCTTGTCATGTATCTACTATGACTTACTTGGTCTTGATGGATAATTTCTCCAAATGATGCGTACCATCTCACGAAGTGATTCAATGCATGCACAGTGTAGTGGAGTCACCAGCCAACAAGGATTTGATATACCTTCCTCATGCCTCGACTTGTAAGCTCAAGATGATGCAACATCTCTATCATCTTTCTTTGCCTAGAGTGTCTCATATTGTGCAATAGTGGTAGCTCCTGTACTTGTACTTGCAGTCTGTAGTTTTGGTGTCGGTATTTAAAGGCATTGTGGATGGTAGTTGAAGAATTAAGAATTGGCGATTACGTAAGTATTACGCCCGCCTCCGTGATGGAGGGCATTAAATCCATACCAAGGCTTAGTATGGTCAGGAAAATGACATAGTTCTGAATAGTCGTAACCAACTTGTGTATGATAAGCTCCCAAGCTGTTATATGCATGGCCCCTGAGCCGGCGAATTTGCCTGTATCTCATTAAAGATCAGGAACGAGCGAGTATGAGGAGTATTCAGGCTACTTATGCAAGAGCGCTCAAGGTCCATGTGCATGATACTATGATCGAGAGAAACTGTCTCTCCACCTCGTAATGAATGCTAGGAGATCCTGCTGAGGATGCTCGCTTCCATAGAGGTGATGAAGGATCACATTGGTGCGTAATGTTAGCACTGATGAGAGTAGTTGCCTCATAGAAGGAACTATCTAGCGGAGATGCCTTGGAATCACTGGAGATATATCTAACTTGTTCTTAGAAGATTTTGAATCTATTGTGTCGGCTACTATGGGTACTTTCAGTGCGTAGGAGTTTGAGATCCTACTGGTGTTTCAGCCGAAGAGACTTGGTAAGTTATGACTCACTTCAGAAGAGGATGCTCACTATTGAATAGACCACACAGCTGGGGAGGTATCCATCCAACACGACTTTGTGAAGAGAGTTATCAACAAAATGATCATGCACTATACAACAAACGATTTATTGATGCCGTCTTCTACACGGATGCAATGCTGAGCATGGAATGGCAGCAACGGCATGAAAGTACATGTTCCAGACACACTCGTCTGCGACCCTTGAGCAACTCAGACTTGCAAGGAGTGCGCAGGTTTCTATACGAGGTGGGAACTGCTTTATGAGTGTTAGAGAGAGGTACGCAGTTGGCTGGTCTGGCTGAACGCTTCTTTGGGTTGCTGAATAACAGAGTTATGGCTGACCTTCGGGAAAGCAACGCTTCTTTTGTATTGGTATTATTGCCTTGAGTGGAGGGTGCAAAATCATGAACCTTACGGTATATGACACATTAGCTCAGCGGATTACATCCATACACAGTGACTACGCATGAGCCAGATATAGTAATATTGCGACGTTTGGTTGGTTGATTGGTTTAATATCAATTGGTGTTATTCTTTGGAGGATAGGAACTCTTTGATACACAAGATCCCACACGCTACTGCGGATTTGGGATGGAATTGGAGCCTAGATTAATGACCATGGGGCAACGAAATAGCTAGGAATGAGGTCGAACGCGGCATTTGGCTGTGTTATGAATAATATTCGATACAAATTTTGGAAATGCGGCGACTTTGCCTCCGGTAGGTGTTGGTTAATTATCTACGGGTGAGGAAGAGGCCGAGGAGAAACTCTACAAAATGCGGTTTGATGATCTAATGTTATCAGCGGCTGGCATATTCATGATGGTAAATGGAAGCTCTTGCAATTCTTGTGGATGAGGTTCGAAGACAATATTATGTGGTAGCTTAGGCTGATGCGTGCAGCGCTTCAGGGGAGCCCTATTACTGACAGATCACTTGTGATGTCCAGATTGGCGTAGAGGTCTTTCTCCCTCAAGGGGAGGATTGCCACAAGTTGTGCAAGGTGCGATGTCGCAGTGTCGACAAGGATGGTTAGACACCTAGTGTCTATTACCGATCAAGCCCTATAATAAACTGGTATGTCTCTGCAGTGCTTTGTGTGCTGTTTTGTGTGGCTGGGCCTTGCTGCAGTGTGGCCCTCGGGGCCTTGTGCTGGTTGTTGTGGGTCATCTTTGAGTCACTAATTCTGACTATAAAGTTGCTCTGCAATGCTGTGACTACTAAGTATGGTAGGCAGGTTTTGAGTAGAGTATATAGTGTTGTTCCGTTTAGATGTATTCCCAGTTAGCGAACTTGAAGCGCGCCCATCAAAAAAAACAAAAAAGATTCTTTTTCCCTCCACACATCATCACCATGTCGAAAGTCCGCCGGCCACATCTTGCTGACACTGAGAGTTAGACAACAAGCAGCATGTCAGTGTCGATCGCGAACTAATTGCGCTGCCAACGATAGGCGGCGGTGCAATAAATCCTGCTGCCTCCGGCGGAAATCTCTACCATATCTATCTGCATACACCGCCGTGTCCAAACATCATGCGAACATCAGCGTAATCGGCTGGCACTATCATTCCATCTGGTGAAATTAGAAAGCAATTGAAGCATTGATCCTGATATTGATCAGAGTGATATGGCGTGACGAATGGGAACGGTATTGTGCAATAATCTTGTCAAAATGCATTAGTGAATACAAACATCTGCTCGACATGATGTGTGCACATCATAAAGAAACATCACATGCACTATGCACTGCAAGCAAAACAAATCGAGCAAACACGTGGATGAGTACACATCAATCAGATAGAGTATGCGCCATGTGAAAAGATATGACAGTCAACTGGATAGTGGAGAGTCAACGTAAAGGTGACGAGCGTCAGCATGACGTCATCGAATGACGGAGGCAGTATTTTTGTCGGTTAAAATCATGGAGTCTCCACTATTTTAAAGATGTTGCTTGTTAGTTTCGAGTTGGGAAAAAGATATATGAGCACATAAGGTACACATCGACCGCCGGCCACATCTTGCTGACACTGAGAGTTAGACAACAAGCAGCATGTCAGTGTCGATCGCGAACTAATTGCGCTGCCAACGATAGGCGGCGGTGCAATAAATCCTGCTGCCTCCGGCGGAAATCTCTACCATATCTATCTGCATACACCGCCGTGTCCAAACATCATGCGAACATCAGCGTAATCGGCTGGCACTATCATTCCATCTGGTGAAATTAGAAAGCAATTGAAGCATTGATCCTGATATTGATCAGAGTGATATGGCGTGACGAATGGGAACGGTATTGTGCAATAATCTTGTCAAAATGCATTAGTGAATACAAACATCTGCTCGACATGATGTGTGCACATCATAAAGAAACATCACATGCACTATGCACTGCAAGCAAAACAAATCGAGCAAACACGTGGATGAGTACACATCAATCAGATAGAGTATGCGCCATGTGAAAAGATATGACAGTCAACTGGATAGTGGAGAGTCAACGTAAAGGTGACGAGCGTCAGCATGACGTCATCGAATGACGGAGGCAGTATTTTTGTCGGTGCTCTTCTTTGTACTCAGTATGTACAATGCATCTTGAAGCCAGTCTGAACCGTGTCGTTTGTGTATAGATTCTCTGCAATTGGATTTTTGCATGGTAAGTAAGTTTCAGTTACATTTGTGTGTCTTTAAAATCCCGGAGACTCCACTATTTTAAACATGACATTTGTGTGTCTTTAAAATCCCGGAGACTCCACTATTTTAATGATGTTGCTTGTTAGTTTCGAGTTGGGAAAAAGATATATGAGCACACAAGCAAGTAGCAAGTGGACAAGAATAAAGGCAAGTACAGGTAAACACACAACAATCAACTCGGCAACTGCACGTACGTAGTTTGACTAGAAGGCTTTACAGGTAAGATGCAACCCAGATGACTATCTGTAGAGATGCTGCAGCCTGCACAAATAATGAAGCACACAAAAAACAAATGCATTGCACCTCCTCAAAGGAATACAGCGAATCGATGCAACAACGTAACAACGAACAGCAGCTGTGACGATCAAATTAGTTAGATGGCGTAGGACAGCGCAATACACTGGACCGGGTCGAACATTTCGATTGATAGAATTCTCAACTGCTCAAAGAAGATGAATGGCCAATTGTGCGAGGCAGTGATCAAGAGAGATAAGTGGGTCGAACACCTGAAGAAGAAAGCTGAACACACGGCGAAAGTGACATACAACAATGAAAGGGCAGCTATGATCCTCAACACAACGTACAAGACAGCAATGGAGGGAAATCTGATACCCAACAGAGAGACTCTTGTGACAAAAATTGGCAACATGATCAAATCTCCTAACAGCAACTGGTCCGAGAAAAAGCCGGAATGGGAGCTGCCAAGGACATATTTCGATACATGAGACTGTTCTGACCTAGAGGGAATGAGTGCGAGGTGGTGTTGGTGTGGAATTTAAAATCCTTCCAAGGTGGGAAAATTAAGGTACAATAGAGGGAGATGATTTGAGATGAGTGTGATGACATTCTTGTACATGAGACAGCTTCTGGCTAAGAAGGAAGAAGAATGCGTTTGGCATCAAACATTTACGAGAAAAATGCTTACAAGATTAAGGTGCAACCGAATTCCCACGCAGCGGTATCCTGTAGCCGCCAGTATGCTCCACAATGGGAATTAAATTTCTACGTCTGCCCACCAGATTTATTTCTCCTATATCCCTAACATAGTAATTCCTACGTTAATCCCTGTAGAATTGCTCTGGGTCAAATTGGGTAAAATGACCTACAGGGTAAGGAGGGCACCTCCGTGGCCGCCGATAAAAGCTACGCTAACCGTCTGGGGCCCCGAGGGCCGATCATCCTCGTAGAAGCTGCTCACTGTAGGAATTCAAATGTACCTGTCGGAATTCAAAAAATCGATGAAACGGGGTGGAGCGCCTCATTTGTTGCCTTCCCGCCAATTTTTTGTTAGTGACTTTAGTTAGAGAGGTGAAAAATCGAGTTTCAGGGAAGTAGTTTATATGCTAGACCAGAGATACTATCCTTTAGATGACTATTATGTGAGACTATACTGCGGTGGATAGGTTGCGAAAGCGTTTATTTTCGTCGAGATATGCATTTATTTCAACTCGCTGTATCGGGAGTCCTTTTCTATAGGAACGGACTCCGAGCACTGAGCGTTGGATTCGTCCGAACCGTTGGATTCATGCCATAATTTGTTTAACAGATGAATTATCACAACTCTTTATCACCTGCTACAGGCAACGCCGAGTGTGGCAGCACCTCGGGTTGCAGCGGTGTCTTTGAATAGTTTATCAGACCCAAACACTCGCACAAGGCGTGTGGTTGTAGTTTGAGATGCAGCGCTGACGCGAAGGCGATCTCAGACTTATTCGGAATTTCTGGACATGATATGGATCGAGGCAACTTCGTGTTTGCCGCTGGAGATGCCATTGATTGTGAAATCCCGGACGAGAAACTCCCTGACGAGAGAGGAGTATAAAGATGGTCAACTCTTTTGTATAAACAATCTATATGCTGATTTGTCGGCGAGCTTGTTTTGAGTATTAACTCCCTGACGAGAGAGGAGTATAAAGATGGTCAACCCCTTATCTCGTTTGATGATGTAACTTAGTTATTATTATTAAAGAATATAAGTAATGGTTTGAGATGCAAAGCTTACGCGAAGGCAATCTCACATGCACAATATGACAGATCGATGGTCGACAGTCCGACCGCTTGAGATAGTGTTGAGTGCCAAACTCCTAAGGATAGAGGAGTATAAACAGAGAGCTCTGCTTGGATAATAAGATCAGCAGCCTCGTGTGCATATACACGGGAGAGGATAATCGGTCAAAAGTCATAATGTGCCGACCCTAGGGATATAAAAGCTCACAGCAAAATAGTAGGCATGCATTTTGTAATGGATATCTCTAAACCATGTATGGGCGCCACCGATAGTATACCATATTTGCTCTATTGGGACGAGTAGTGGCCCCATAGGCACAGCCCCGTGACGTAGACTACGGAGAAATAACCAATATTGCTTGTGCGTATCACTTTTGATGATACACAAGATCACTTTTGATGATACGGGTGTGAGATTAGCTACCTCATATACCCAAAACCCAAGTTCTTATCGCCCTCAGGAGAACATCATGGCCACGGAGCCCGCATTTATGACCGAAGACGGCGTGGCAATGTGGTGCGGTAGGAGGGACATCAGCCTTAATGTTGTGATGCGGCATGATAAGGGCCCTACGATCCTGCCCAACAAGTCTTGAGAACATCACACTCAAGCAGCGCATCTCACTAGATGGCCCGTCCCGAGATAGGCATCCGATAGTGGAGAAACATGAATATTCAACGGCTGGACCGTTGGATTTCATTTTGGCGATTCTGGATACAAATTTTGGCCAGGATTTTTAGTGAGGGTTTTCTTTTGGGCACGCCCGTTGCACACCACATCTTACATGTGGAGCAGCACCCGCGTTTTGGCCAGAGGTCCCTATCGAGGATAGGATAGGGATACGGCATTAAGTTTACAATTGAGAACCTTGCTTACATTTGTTGATCTCATCTTTCGCTTTAGTTTGCACTTCCTATGCACAGGTTCTTGTTCAACGCTTGTACAGTACTGATGATGTTGATTCGCTTTTAATGAGCACTCCGATCTGTCCTTGAAGGAAAACTGCGCCTAGTTTTGGCCAACCTTCTGGCTTTATTACGGATGAAGATACTTTGAATGTGAATGCTTTCTTGGATGAGATGGCTGGCCTTCAACACGATACTATCGATGGGTTTCAATGCAGTCTAGCGGTCGCCAGACCTGCTAGTATGCACGCAGCCAAGATGTTTCTACCCTCAAGCTCCGTTCTGCCCCATATCCATTGACTATTTGGTCATTCCTGATGTCGAAGATTGCTGCTGTTTTGGCTAAGGCTGTTAGGCTTATGACGAGAAGCTATGTGACGCTATACCGCAAAGTATTGGTCATCTTCTTATTTACCTCGAATTGACTTATGAGCAGACTTGTGATGGTGTTGGTTTGTTTCATAACATACCACAGAACACCGATGCGCATCATCCGTATCACATGAGTACGTCTCAAGAGCACATCTTGAGCTAATTCAGAATGCAGTGTAAAGGACATTAATTCGGGACTATGTTGGATCGCTTTGACAAGCAACGGGAGCAATGAGTACTTTCTGTGGACCTGAAATGCACATACCTCCATTCTTACGATGACCGGACTCATTATCTCGTGTAGATTTGCCTGTGGCGAACTTTACGTTCATTTTATGTACCAGGTGAATGACACTGTGTCATCATATTTCCATGATTGACCACACTGAGGAGTCTAGTGACATGCGTGTCTGGGAGATTGCACATGGCGTTTATTGTCATGTCAGTACAGTGTTGATGCAGGAACCATGAAGGAGAGATAGGGTTAGAGCAAGGGCACAAATTTCGAGACCATGATACTTCAAATGTTAGTGCCGAGAGTTTTCTGCTAGAAGAAGCATATACAGGGCTGTAGGGTGGTGGACCAATTCCCCACAGGCACGCCGGCGGGTATGAATCGTACTGGGAACATACATAACAGGATAGTTAGCAGTTGACTGGAGACAGAGTGTGGAGTGGTGTCACAGTAGGAGAAGAAGCCGGAGTTGGATATGTCCTCCGGGCCCCCTGATGAAGAGCTGTTTATGTTTATGATTGGCGTACGAATTGAGATAGGAAACACTGGTATCATCTGTACGGAAAGACATGTGAATCTCGTGGTCAAAGCTCTGCTCTAGAAGGCACCTATGGACACAATGTTGGCTGCTATGGTATCTCATCGATTACCGCTGCTGCGTCTGTGCTGAGCGAGTTTATAAGGCGAGCGTTGATGGGTTGCAGTTTATGACTTCCGCTAGTTCTCCCACGTAGAGCTTCTCTAGCGTCAGGGGAGGAAGGTCACTTTGCACCTGCGAACAACGACTCGGCCACAAATAGTCCCACTGATGCCTCAGGTGAAACTCACTCAGGTACAACAAATGCCATCTCTAAGTCAAGACTAGTCTCCAGGGAATGCCTCCGAATACTGTAGCGATATATCAGCAATCAGCAACTGCGTTGTAAGTAGGAATGCAACAATTTCGGAGAAGTGTGTGGAGTGTGAAGAAGGTAGGATGATTGATCTGATTCCCTGGTTCCCTAATGTCGGCAGAAAGGCAAGTGTGTTTGCACCTGTAGCTGTAGCAAATTAGGTGGAATCTCTGACGGGATGCGTATTAAACTGGTAACTCGACAAACCCAATTCCCAATCAAATATGATTTACCTCCGACTGCACCGCACGAACGGGGAGAGAGAGTGAGTATGAGAACTTTGAATAGTTTTGACCTTATAGTCAATGCCATTTTCCTGATGAGGTTAGAAGTTTGAGGAATATCCGGCCGTGGACGCTGTCATTCATTAACGACTTGTGGAGATGTGAGACTTGTACTGTAGAGCCATCACTTGGTTCCGCCGTCCATCTTGGGAGTGGCAATGAATAGCAAATGTGCTTTTACAGATACAGTCCACTCGCTCAGTCGAATGTGAAGCCGAGGCAGGGATGAGACTTCACCCACAGAATAATGGCACTATACCGTTTCTTTAGTTTGGTGTCGGTATTTAAAGGCATTGTGGATGGTAGTTGAAGAATTGGCGATTACGTAAGTATTACGCGCGCCTCCGTGATGGAGGGCATTAAATCCATACCAAGGCTTAGTATGGTCAGGAAAATGACATAGTTCTGAAGAGTCGTAACCAACTTGTGTATGATAAGCTCCCAAGCTATTATATGCATGGCCCCTGAGCCGGCGAATTTGCCTGTATCTCATTAAAGATCAGGAACGAGCGAGTATGAGGTAGTATCCAGGCTACTTATGCAAGAGCGCTCAAGGTCCATGTGCATGATGCTATGATCGAGAGAAACTGTCTCTCCACCTCGTAATGAATGCTAGGAGATCCTGCTGAGGATGCTCGCTTCCATAGAGGTGATGAAGGATCACATTGGTGCGTTATGTTAGCACTGATGAGAGTAGTTGCCTCATAGAAGGAACTATCTAGCGGAGATGCCTTGGAATCACTGGAGATATCTATTGCGTATGGTATTGCAGCTAGCAGTACTGATGAGGCAAGGGATGATGATGACTTGTTCTTAGAAGATTTTGAAGCTATTGTGTCGGCTACTATGGGTACTTTCAGTGCGTAGGAGTTTGAGATCCTACTGGTGTTTCAGCCGAAGAGACTTGGTAAGTTATGACTCACTTCAGAAGAGGATGCTCACTATTGAATAGACCACGCAGCTGGGGAGGTATCCATCCAACACGACTTTGTGAAGAGAGTTTCCAACTAAATGATCATGCACTATACAACAAACGATTTATTGATGCCGTCTTCTACACGGATGCGATGCTGAGCATGGAATGGCAGCAACGGCATGAAAGTACATGTTCCAGACACGCTCGTCTGCGACCCTTGAGCAACTCAGACTTGCAAGGAGTGCGCAGGTTTCTATACGAAGGTGGGAACTGCTTTATGAGTGTTAGAGAGAGGTACGCAGTTGGCTGGTCTGGCTGAACGCTTCTTTGGGTTGCTGAATAATAGAGTTATGGCTGACCTTCGGGAAAGCAACGCTTCTTTTGTATTGGTATTATTGCTTTGAGTGGAGGGTGCAAAATCATGAACCTTACGGTATATGGCACATTAGCTCAGCGGATTACATCCATACACAGTGACTACGCATGAGCCAGATATAGTATATTGCGACGTTTGGTTGGTTGATTGGTTTAATATCAATTGGTGTTATTCTTTGGAGGAACTCTTTGATACACAAGATCCCACACGCTACTGCGGATTTGGGATGTAGTTGGAGCCTAGATTAATGACCATGGGGCAACGAAATAGCTAGGAATGAGGTCGAACGCGG
Source organism: Skeletonema marinoi (assembly GCA_030544225.1). Lineage (NCBI taxonomy): Eukaryota > Bacillariophyta > Thalassiosirophyceae > Thalassiosirales > Thalassiosiraceae > Skeletonema > Skeletonema marinoi. The sequence continues at coordinate 48,981 of CM060486.1, read as the reverse complement.
CATTTGGCTGTGTTATGAATAATATTCGATACAAATTTTGGAAATGCGGCGACTTTGCCTCCGGTAGGTGTTGGTTAATTATCTACGGGTGAGGAAGAGGCCGAGGAGAAACTCTACAAAATGCGGTTTGATGATCTAATGTTATCAGCGGCTGGCATATTCATGATGGTAAATGGAAGCTCTTGCAATTCTTGTGGATGAGGTTCGAAGACAATATTATGTGGTAGCTTAGGCTGATGCGTGCAGCGCTTCAGGGGAGCCCTATTACTGACAGATCACTTGTGATGTCCAGATTGGCGAAGAGGTCTTTCTCCCTCAAGGGGAGGATTGCCACAAGTTGTGCAAGGTGCGATGTCGCAGTGTCGACAAGGATGGTTAGACACCTAGTGTCTATTACCGATCAAGCCCTATCATCATCTACAATGTTTGGCTCCAAGATGAGAATGTGAAGCAGTTATTGTGCGCTCATTGCCCAAAATGTTATTTTGAACTACGTCGACAATATACACCACTCCAAGAGATTGATGAGAGAACTGGATCATTGCCGTGAAAAGTGCCGTGAAGCAAATGCTATATCCAAAGGGAAGAAGTATATCACGATGAGGTATGGCCAGAAGAAGTTTCTCAGTCTACGGTAAATTGGGTGTTCTTAATTGAGTGTTACAAGCAATGGATGCAGATGCAGCTGGCTAAAGGATCTGGAATATATCAACTGTGTGGAGATGGCCGAGTATTTTAGTGCGAGGATGATCAATTATGAAGGTGTATTCCAGTGTTGTTTCCCTATAGGTTGCGTTGCAGAAGGAGATGAGATCATCTGATATCAAGGGTAGGCAAGCCGCAAGATCTACAAGTGTGATGGTGTGAAGCCATGCTGGTATGATAAGTCGAGTTCGCAAATGATGCATTCACCTACGCCGATGATGGATCCCTCCATGCCTACAGGAAAGACCAAGAATTTATATCTTTGAAGTCCTTGAGAAGCGCTATGTTGTCTGCTAGTCCGAATTTGGTGTTGAGAATGAAGGAATGCTCTTACCATAGCGAGAGGTTCATGGAAGCTATGTTGCAGGCAGGGATCTTGGGCTACACTCAAGTAAGTATGTATGACCTTCGCTTTCAATTGTCAAATAGAGATCTGTGTTTGTTTTCGTCCCTTTAGTGATGCGACATAATACATGGAGGATGCCTTGTTGCGTGTAGACGAAGTGCTGATGATCTATATGATTGCAGAAGCCTTGCTCCACAATGAGATGGATGACATTGAGAAGTGAAAGAGGCATTCATTGAGAAGCTATCACTGCATCTTGGCAATAAACCTCGTGAAGTGGAGTTGGACACTGGCGTCTGGTGCTGGGTTTTGGCTCGGTCCAGTGTGTTAGCGCAGCCGTGACGTATGTTCAGGAGTGACTGGCTTGAGCGGCCGAACACTGCCAAGACGTGCTGAAGCTCCTTCAAGATTGAGTATTGGCCAGATAGATGTCAGTTGAGAGTGTCTAGTGAGGAAGCGTCCTATATATTGCCAATCTTCGATTGGAATGAATGCTGCGATAGAGAGCTGAGCCTGGTCGGGTAGATATTTGTTGGGAGTTTTCAATGATGAGAAGTAGACATCTTGCTCAGGAACTTCATTTGGAGTGTTTGTTTCACCTATTCGCATACTTGGGTAAGTATCAGAATGCCGAGATGTCGTATGATCCTTTTGTGCCATGCATCACTTCAGCAGCATTTCAGAAGCAGGATTGGACGTATTCCATCCACTATGACGGAGAAGGATAGGAAGGAGGTTCTGCCTCTTGATATGCCTGAGTCGAGAGGAAAAGGATTTGTCATCTGTTGTTCTATTGATGCATATGAGCTGGTGATACGGTGACGAGGAAATCTCGTGCTGGTTTTATGTTGACTTGAATAATGCTCCTATCTATTGGTGTTCCAAGAGACAGGGGAGTGTTGATAGTTCGACCTACCAGGCTGAGTCTACACAATACATTCGTGCGTTGAGATATTTGCTGAGAATTATGTGAGGACCTGTGTGTTGGCGAGATCAGTCTGTGTTATCTAACACGATGTACCAAGGATCCACTTGCTTGAAGAAGAAGTGTGCCGCAGCCGCAGTTGCCTTCCATTTTGTTCGTGAGGGTGTTACAAGAGAAGAAGCGATTGATAATAGATCAATATTCATGAAATGTTGATTATCTGCTTGAAAGTCGATGACATTGGGAGCGAAGAGGAGTGCTTTTGTCGAGAAGATCCTACAATTTGTTTCAGATGGAGTAAGGAGTGATTAGGGATTACGCGGCAACGCCGAAACCGAACACTTCGCTGGCGGTATGGCTGGCCAGCCTCTGATGCAAGCTGGAGCAGCATATCGTAGCAGGGTGAGATTAGCTTTATGTGAACTCATCCTCCCTCGGTAGGGTTTAGGTGAGATTAGATAGATCGTGGAGATCGAATAGAAGTAGTAGAGGCATTTGAATACGCGAGAGCAATCTAGCACCATGCGGGAGCTAGCTTGAGGGGAGTATTTCAACTCGCTGTATCGGGAGTCCTTTTCTATAGGAACGGACTCCGAGCACTGAGCGTTGGATTCGTCCGAACCGTTGGATTCATGCCATAATTTGTTTAACAGATGAATTATCACAACTCTTTATCACCTGCTACAGGCAACGCCGAGTGTGGCAGCACCTCGGGTTGCAGCGGTGTCTTTGAATACATTTCAAGGTGCTCTATATTTTTTCACTAGGTGTGATGGCTGATGGCCAAAATTATTTAGACAAAATAACTAGTGGACTCTCACATGTATTTCTCAGCAGCCACTTGGAATTTTCGGCCAGTTAACATATGTATAGAATCCGCATATGGTCGACAAAAACGATGGTAGTACCCCAAAACCTGGTACGTCAACTCCCTAAAACTAGATTTTGCTCATCAGGACATTACTCTAACTAAAATCACTAACAAAAAAGTGGCGGGAAGGCGCTCCGCCCCGTTTCATCGATTTTTTTCTACGTGAATTTGTACGGCGCACATGCGCGATTTCTACATACGGGGCGAGTGAGCAAGTGGACCACCTCTTATGACCTTCGCTTTCAATTGTCGAATAGAGATCTGTGTTTGTTTTCGTCCTTTTAGTGATGCGACATAATACATGGAGGATGCCTTGTTGCGTGTAGACGAAGTGCTGATGATCTATATGATTGCAGAAGCCTTGCTCCACAATGAGATGGATGACATTGAGAAGTGAAAGAGGCATTCATTGAGAGGCCATCAATGCATCTTGGCAATCGACCTCGTGAAGTGGAGTTGAACACTGGCGCCTGGTGCTGGGCCTTTTTGGCTCGACCCAGTATGTCAGCTCAGCCGTGACGTATGTTCAGGAGTGCTTAGTTGCCGATGTCGGCGACATGTCGCCGACATGTCGTGGACACGGGGCAATGTCGCCAAATTCTGAAACCAATGTCGGCGTCTTTGAAAGTTATGCTCAAGTTAGTCGCGAGTCCTTCGTCAACGCTTGCAGCTGGCGCGCATCTACCAATGTACTATGTCGATGGTCGGTCCTAACATTGTATGCATTCACTTTTCGTACATCATTACCTCTTAATTTTCAATTAAATGTACATGCTGTCAATTACAATATTCCTGTACTTCATTTGACAGTTGAAATCTTTGCGCTGATGGGTATGTTTTTTTTTGTGGTTGTACTTTGTACACACATGGTTTGTGGTGCAACGTGGTCTTACTGCTCACCGATAATGTTTGCTCACATTTTACTGCATTTTACTACATTGTTTTATGCTCCTTAGTTATTATATTTTTTCCTCGTGCGTTTGGGCCTCTTGTGTGTAGGCAAATCATCAGTTCGCTTCTCCAATTACGGGACGACAGCGAGAGCAAGAGTCCGATGAATCATACACATCATAACTATTCCCTGGTGACAAGACAAATCACCATGGCGCCATACAGCCTGTCAGCGTGCCAAGTGGTGAGAGTGTTCTGTGCTGTAATGCGGGCCCTCGGGGCCTCTCCCATTATGTCTCTGGGAATTGTTTTTCTTACAGGGTATCCGACTGTAAAGTTGCTCTGCAATGCTATGTCATTGACTCTCTTCTCTTAGTCTTTTGCAAATTTTGGCTAAGTGTGCTCGCCCCCCGCCCCCTCTTCGTTTTTGCGCGCTGCGCGCCACATTGCTTCTCAAAGATTTTTTTGAAGTTTCGTCGAGCTCCGAGCTCCGCCGGCAGCCACCAGCCACACACAAAACAACCATGGCGAGACGGCCGCTTACAAGGCAACCGCCGGGAGTTAATTAGTGATCAGCACGTGCATCTTGATCCCATTGCCACGGCGCAGCGACTGATCGGCCCTCGGGGCCCCAGTCGGTTGAGTGCAGCGGTTATCGGCGGGCTCGGAGGTGCCCTCCTTACCCTGTAGGTCAAATTACCCCAAATTACTCCAGCCATTTCTACAGGGAAGCACGTAGGAATTAGTATCTTAGGATTTAGGAGAAATAAATCTTGTTTGCACATGTAGAAATTTAATTCCCACTGTGGAGCATACTGGCAGCTACAGGATACCGCTGCGTGGGAACTCGGTTGCACCTTAATCTTGTAAGCATTTTTCTTGCAAATGTTTGATGCCAAACGCAATCTTCTTCCTTCTTAGCCAGAAGCTTTCTTGTGCACAAGAACGTCATCACACTCACCCCACGACATCCTTCCCACTATTAAAGAAATCCACAAACACCACCTCAACTTACTCTTTCTTGGTCTGGAAGAGTCTTACCCATCGAAGCAAGTTTTGGGCAGTTCCCAATCTGGCTTCTGTTGTATGTCTCTGCCGTGTGCTCAGCTCTCCTCTGAAGGTGCTCTACGCACCTCTCCAACTTGATTACCGCCTCGCATAGTTGGCCGTTCGTCTTTTCGGTACAGTTGAGTATCCTGTCGATGGAAATGTTTGGACCAGTCCAATGAATGGAGCTGTCCTGAGGATGATCGCCCACTCTCCTTCCCTGCTGCCGAGCGCCTTCCCCTATTTTAATTGCCACGTGCTTTCATTATCATTACCATGTTGTGTGTCTTTTCCGTGTGGTACAGTCCATGTTGATTGTCGTTGTGTGCCACCTGTTCCCAATACGCGAGAGAAATGAATGTAAGATTGATGCATGTGTGTCTAACCAGAAATACAAATGGGCATGCGGCTTACCCTGTTTGTGTCGGCTTGCGTTTTGTTCCGACTGTCTGACAAAATCCTTGATCTCCTTGCGAACCATTGATGCGTCTTGCGATTTGTTATGCGCTCACTTTCACTTACCTGAAAGATGCCTTTTGCAGCCTTTCCCTCCCCACATCATCCCACTAAATCACCATGGCGCCGTACAGCCTGTCAGCGTGCCAAGTGGTGAGAGTGTTCTGTGCTGTAATGCGGGCCCTCGGGGCCTCTCCCATTATGTCTCTGGGAATTGTTTTTCTTACAGGGTATCCGACTGTAAAGTTGCTCTGCAATGCTATGTCATTGACTCTCTTCTCTAGTCTTTTGCTAAATTTTGGCTAAGTGTGCTCGCCCCCCCCCTCTTCGTTTTTGCGCGCGCTCCACGTTGCTTCTCAAAGATATTTTGGAAGTTTTTTGAGCTCACAGCAGCCACACGCCCACACAAAACAACCATGGCGAGACGGCTTCCTTGCGCTTACAAGGCAACCGCCGGGAGTTAATTAGTGATCAGCATGTGTATCTTGATCCCATCGCCACGGCGCAGCGACTGATATGCGGCGATTTCAACGTATCAAGCTAGTTGATGTGATCTACGGCGCTTCATATCGCCGGCGATGTGTCGACACGACATGAATAGCCACCGAGTTGAAGGGTGGGGGAGTGCCATTAGAATACAATTATTTTGTCATGCAGCCAACATCAAACAACGAAATTATTTGGATTCGGTCGATCGCCTTCATTCTTCCACCACCCCTAACAGCATGGCATAACAATTGCCTGCATCGACGACTTCGCACACGCATCCTCACACATCTCTAATTTTATATCGGAGATCAAGAGGAGCATGTGCCACAATAGATATGTGGCAATCTACATCTTTTATCGAAGGGGTAGTGGATAATAGTGATACGCATCAAACGAGTGTGGTGGCGAGTTTAGATTAATCGGCCCTCGGGGCCCCGATCAGAATGGAGCGCAACGTGTAATTTCGGGGTGCCGGAGGTGCCCTACCCCTATAGGTGGTAAATTCAGCCAAATTCAGCCAAAAAATCCCTGTAGAGCCAACATAGGAATTAATATGTTGGGGATTTAGCTGTATCATTTACCGGTGTGACACGTAGAAGCCCTGTAGAGCATACCGGCGTAGGAGTTGTATTGGTTCCTACGTAGAAAGCGAGAAGTACCTGGCTTAAAGCCCAAATGTGAGAAAGCTTTTTTGGCTAGATGGCCCTATTACAAGACAGAATACAGTAAAATGGTGGATTTAGCATGTCATATTTCTCGTATGAATGATCCAAATGTCAGTTTTCACCCCCAAGTTGCTTCCCTTCTGACTCCCCACTGCTGAAACTAGAAGAACAGAGTGCCACTCCTAAACAAAATGCTTTTTTTGGGCAATAATAGCATGAATTTGCTATTATTGCCCAAGTGACTGATATTATTGCCCACGTGACTGCTATTATTGCCCAAGTGCTACTGCTAGCTCAATTGCATGGGCTTAGCTCTTCAAGCAAATAGTTGAGTTTTTGCCACCTTCAGATCGCCTCTCTCAAAAATCAAACTACTCACCATGAGCGCTCGAAACTACTCTGTACACAAGATGCCATAAGATACAAACCCAACATCACTGTAGCATATATTTATAACGACACACTCGCTATCCTATGGCGCTGCTGTCCGTCGAATATCGTTGTTGTAGCCACTATATTTATCGTCGTATCATACCTGCTGCTATCTCATGATGATGCAGCTTCATATTAGATGTGGGCTATGTAGAAATTATGTAGAAATATTAACAATTCATAACATTACATTTATTATTCTTAGGACTCTATTTGCCCAACTTCACCATCCTCCAACTTTGTAATTTCAGATTGCTTAACTTCTGCTAGCTTTTTCCTACGCAGTTGGATCGCAAACACAGTCCTTTGACTATGTCGTGTGTGAACATGGCCGAAGTGGATAAGCCGGCTGTCAAACACAACACAATTGAATTCAACCCTTTTGACCTGTTCCTTAGTGACTCTACCATTATCAGCAGCACGGTTGAGGGTTGTTTTGTCGTTGCCGTTGAAGATTCGTAAATGCTGTTTCATCTCTTGTGAGTTGGCATAAATCGTGATATCTCCATAATGCTTTTCTTTCCGTTTGCCGAGCAAGATTAATGCTGTGAGATAGCCCGGGCATTTTTGTGTGGTATCGCGATGGACATCACCGGAACTGCGTGCTTTGCACCAAGCAGATCTTGGGGCAACCACCCAATTACCATGTTCACTTGATTTAAACTCATCGTCGATATTACAACAATCACATCGGAGGTGGATATCACCATGGCGCCGTACAGCCTGTCAGTGTGCCAAGTGGTGAGAGTGTTCTGTGCTGTAATGCGGGCCCTCGGGGCCTCTCCCATTATGTCTCTGGGAATTGTTTTTCTTACAGGGTATCCGACTGTAAAGTTGCTCTGCAATGCTATGTCTTGACTCTCTTCTCTGTCTTTTGCTAAATTTTGGCTAAGTGTGCTCGCCCCCCGCCCACTCTTCGTTTTTGCGCGCGCGCCACGCACGTTGCTTCTCAAAGATATTTTGGAAGTTTCGTCACTCCGAGCTCGGCCGGCAGCCACCTACCAGCCACACACAAAACAACCATGGCGACGGCCGGCGTTCAGTGCGCTTACAAGGCAACCGCCGGGAGTAATTAGTGATCAGCATGTGTATCTTGATCCCATCACCACGGCGCAGCGACTGATATGCGGCGATTTCAACTTATCATCAAGCTAGCTAATATTATCTACGGCTCTACATATCGCCGGCGACGTATCGACACGACAATGAATAGCCACCGAGTTGAAGGGTGGGGGATGGGGGAGTGCCATTAGAATACAATTATTTTGTCATGCAGCCGACATCAAACAACAAAATTATTTGGATTCGGTCGATCGCCTTCATTTTTCTACCACCCCTAACAGCGCATGGCACAACGATTGCCTGCATCGACGACTTCGCACACGCATCCTCACACATCTCTAATATTATATCGGAGATCAAGAGGAGCATGTGCCGCAATAGATATTTGGCAATCCACATCTTTTATCGAAGGGGTAGTGTATAATAGTGATACGCATAAAAACGAGTGTGGTGACGAGATTAGATTAATTAAGTGACGGCAACAAATAACAATTAACATCGGCCGAATGCCACTTTCAACGCATGAAACAAAAGCAGCGGCAGCGCAGCAAGAGCAGCAGCACCAGCGTGCAGCAGATGTACATGTCACCCTTACGGATAAAACAATCACCAACTGCTTAGCAATGTCAGAAAGGGAGAAAGAAAACCAACACCGCTGGCTCAAAATGCAAGCTAAACACGCAGCAATTCAAGTAAGATTGGAAACGCTGATCATCAAAACCAACAGAGGAGGATCACATCCAACTCCAACAAAGCGTGTGGGGAGAACCGCGGGGGGAGAGGTCAGAAGGGATTACTATCAGCTTCCGCCAATTTAACCGGCAACTCAACAAAGCGTGCGGGGAGAGTGTGGGGAGAAGCGTGGGGGGGCGGGAGGCCAGAAGCTCCGTCCGCAATAAAACCAGAACCTGTTTTATTTCTGGGCGAATAGTGCATGAGAGAAGAGACTAACAATCATCAAGCTATCCAAAAACACTCCAGCGAACACTCATTGAAGAATGTTGAAGAATCAAACAACTGAGTCACTGATCCACCACACTGCCATACAACAATTATCCATCACTATCAAACATCATCTTCAGGCAATCCGACATTCTAAGCACGCAACAAAAACAGCAGCAGCAGCAACAACAACAACAACAGAGTCACAGATCTATGTCACCAATCACAAACTGGAACACTCATTGGAAGAACGAATTCAACTAAATCACCCGACCACCACACTGTCATGCAACAATTAGCCATCACTATTGAACATCATCTTCAGGCAATCTGACATTCCAAGCACACAACAAAAACAGCAGCAGCAACAACAACAACAACAACAGAGTGCACAGATCTATGTCACCAATCACAAACTGGAACACTCACTGGAAGATCAAATTCAACTAAATCACCCGACCTCCAAACTGTCATGCAACAATTAGCCATCACTATCGAACATCATCTTCAGGCAATCTGACATTCCAAGCACGCAACAAAAACAGCAGCAGCAACAACAGCAACGGAGTCACAGATCTATTTACATGACATGCATTTTCGCAGCAAATATCTGAAAGGGAGAAGCAAGACTGCCACCACAATGCTCGAAATACAATCAAAACGCCGACAAAACATATCAATTCAAACGATTTCGAGAATGCAGACCATCTAAATCACTCTGTTTCCTGTATCTCTTTCTCGAAATGAGGGATATAGCCAAATAAAAAGTGGCTTTAAGCCAGGTACTTCTCGCTTTCTATGTAGGAATCACTACAAAACCTACGCCGGTATGGTCTACAGAGCCTCTACGTGTCTGACAAGATTTAAATCTCCTAAATCCTTCGTTACTAATTCCTACGTGGTTTCCTGTAGAATGGAGTTGGCCCGTTTTGGCCCAAACCCTGTATATGGAAATGGAGGCACCTCCGGTTCCCCGGACTCCGCTTTGCTGCATCTCCCCGGGGCCCCGAGGGCCGATTAATTTCTTTTACAATTTTACGGAAGAGCTCTTTTGGTGCATAATTATTGACATCATTTGTGAACACATGGCGGACACTCCTGTAAGATTCTCCGATGATTGGAACCCTCTTTGATCGGCCCTCGGGGCCCCAGACGGTTAGCGTAGCTTTTATCGGCGGCCACGGAGGTGCCCTCCTTACCCTGTAGGTCATTTTACCCAAAATTACCCAGAGCAATTCTACAGGGATTAACGTAGGAATTACTATGTTATTGATTTAGGAGAAATAAATCTTGAGGCACCATGTAGAGTTTGTGTAGAATCATATGGCTACAGGATACCGTATTGATTCCTCTGTAGAATAGCAAGAAAATTTTGCCCTGTATTTTTGTCTTGTAGGCTTGAGATGGCTACAGGGCACCATATTGATTCCGCTGTAGAATAGCAAGAAAAATTGCTTTGCCCCATGTCTTGTAGAGATTGTTTTGATATATTTGATGTCAACCTTACTTTTGTCCTTTTTAGCCAGAAACTTTCTTGTGATTTGATCTCCTTTCGATTTGACTCTTTTTGTTGCTCCATTTAAAATAGTGGAGTTGCCATGATTTTAAACGTTGTGAGCAAACATTCGTCAACTCTCTCGGAGGCTCTTATGCATCGAAGTATGTCCTGGGCAGCTCCCATTCCGGCTTTTTCTCGGACCAGCTGCTGTTAGGAGACTTGATCATGTTGCCGATTCTTGTCACAAGAGTCTCTCTGTCGGGTATCAGATTTCCCTCCATTGCTGTCTTGTACGTTGTGTTGAGGATCATAGTTGCCCTTTCATTGTTGTATGTCACTTTCGCCGTGTGTTCAGCTTTCTTCTTCAGGTGTTCGACCCACTTATCTCTCTTGATCACTGCCTCGCACAATTGGCCATTCATCTTCTTTGAGCAGTTGACAATTCTATCAATCGATATGTTCGACCGGTCCAGTGTATTGCGCTGTCCTACGCCATCTAACTAATTTGATCGTCACAGCTGCTGTTCGTTGTTACGTTGTTGCATCGATTCGCTGTATTCCTTTGAGGAGGTGCAATGCATTTGTTTTTTGTGTGCTTCATTATTTGTGCAGGCTGCAGCATCTCTACAGATAGTCATCTGGGTTGCATCTTACCTGTAAAGCCTTCTAGTCAAACTACGTACGTGCAGTTGCCGAGTTGATTGTTGTGTGTTTACCTGTACTTGCCTTTATTCTTGTCCACTTGCTACTTGCTTGTGTGCTCATATATCTTTTTCCCAACTCGAAACTAACAAGCAACATCATTAAAATAGTGGAGTCTCCGGGATTTTAAAGACACACAAATGTCATGTTTAAAATAGTGGAGTCTCCGGGATTTTAAAGACACACAAATGTAACTGAAACTTACTTACCATGCAAAAATCCAATTGCAGAGAATCTATACACAAACGACACGGTTCAGACTGGCTTCAAGATGCATTGTACATACTGAGTACAAAGAAGAGCACCGACAAAAATACTGCCTCCGTCATTCGATGACGTCATGCTGACGCTCGTCACCTTTACGTTGACTCTCCACTATCCAGTTGACTGTCATATCTTTTCACATGGCGCATACTCTATCTGATTGATGTGTACTCATCCACGTGTTTGCTCGATTTGTTTTGCTTGCAGTGCATAGTGCATGTGATGTTTCTTTATGATGTGCACACATCATGTCGAGCAGATGTTTGTATTCACTAATGCATTTTGACAAGATTATTGCACAATACCGTTCCCATTCGTCACGCCATATCACTCTGATCAATATCAGGATCAATGCTTCAATTGCTTTCTAATTTCACCAGATGGAATGATAGTGCCAGCCGATTACGCTGATGTTCGCATGATGTTTGGACACGGCGGTGTATGCAGATAGATATGGTAGAGATTTCCGCCGGAGGCAGCAGGATTTATTGCACCGCCGCCTATCGTTGGCAGCGCAATTAGTTCGCGATCGACACTGACATGCTGCTTGTTGTCTAACTCTCAGTGTCAGCAAGATGTGGCCGGCGGACTTTCGACATGGTGATGATGTGTGGAGGGAAAAAGAATCTTTTTTGTTTTTTTTGATGGGCGCGCTTCAAGTTCGCTAACTGGGAATACATCTAAACGGAACAACACTATATACTCTACTCAAAACCTGCCTACCATACTTAGTAGTCACAGCATTGCAGAGCAACTTTATCGGCCCTCGGGGCCCCAGTCGGTTGAGTGCAGCGGTATCGGCGGGCTCGGAGGTGCCCTCCTTACCCTGTTGGTCAAATTACCCCAAATTACTCCAGCCATTTCTACAGGGATTAACGTAGGAATTAGTATCTTAGGATTTAGGAGAAATAAATCTTGAGTCACCATGTAGAGATTTAATTCCCACTGTGGAGCATACTGGGGGCTACAGGATACCACTGCGTAGGAACTCAGTTGCACCTTCATCTTGTAAGCATTTTTCTTGTAAATGTTTGATGCCAAAGCATTCTTTATCCTTCTTAGCCAGAAGCTGTCTCATGTACAAGAACGTCATCACACTCATCTCCAATCATCTCCCTCTATTGTACCTTAATTTTCCCACCTTGGAAGGATTTTAAATTCCACACCGACACCACCTCGCACTCATTCCCTCTAGGTCAGAACAGTCTCATGTATCGAAGTAAGTTTTGGGTAGTTCCCACTCGGGCTTCTTCTCTGACCATGTATTGTTAGGGAATTTGATCATGTTGCCAATTCGCGTCATGAGTGCCTCCCTGTCTGGTATTAGATTTTGTTCCATAGCAGTCTTGTACGTTGTGTTGAGGATCCTATTCACCATTTCCTCGTTGTATGTCTCTGCTGTGTGCTCAGCTCTCTTCTGAAGGTGCTCTACCCACCTCTCCCGCTTGATTACCGCCTCACACAGTTGGCCATTCATCTTTTTGGTACAGTTGAGAATCCTGTCAATGGAAATGTTTGGACCAGTCCAATGAATGGCGCTGTCCTGGGGATGATCGCCCCACTCTCCTCCCCTGCTACCGAGTGCCTTCCCCCTGCTGGTTGCGACGTAAAGTGTGCCGCAGCAGTTCTGGATCTCCCACTTTATGTCCGAAGGGTCCATGATCATTCGATTCCATCTATCGCCCGCGCCGAAGCCGGCCTCCAGCCCTTGGCAGCGATGGATTGTCACTGCATATGCCAATTTCATTGGCATGAATGTCGCGGTGCAGCAGCCCCTATCGCATCTAAGAACGAATGGTGTTATCGGCACATGCTGAGTGGAAGCGGATGAGTGGCCGATGTAAGGTAACAGAGTGAGACAAAAGTTTGGGTAGGCAGATGACACAATATCTATCAAATCACACTCACTGTTGGATTGTACCTGTCCCAAACTGGCACACCAGAAGGTGGCTTGAACGAGGGTATGTCAACGACTACATACTTGGGTAGGTGGTCCCTTCTTTCACTGTTTGGCCCCACTGACTTGTCATACACTATCTCCACGACCCTCCCGATGGCACCAACAAAAAGTCCAGCATTCGGCTCTATGTTCGCTGTCTCGAGGCATACTTGTGCTCCGACGCAGATATCCAAGTCCAATATTACATTCTTCCCGTAGAAGTGACTGGTATGAGCGGTTGATCCTGCGTGAGAACTGTCAAAAACACACGACAGCCTTGCAACTGGTGTTTTGTTGCTCCTGTGTGTTTTCACAAGCATCTCTGTATTCTTCTGGTGCATGGCATCCCGCTTTGCAAAAGCCCACAAGCATCGCGGATCCTGCTCAAGTTCTTCGACAAACTTGGCAGGGTAATTGCTCAAATGAAGATCCATCAACCTCTCTGCATCCTCCTCAGTTGGTTCGCCAACACGCAATCTGCTCATCAACTCATTATCCTCGGGTTTCGACGCCCTGAAATTCTTGGTCAGTATGAATACTTTCTGAGTCATCATTTCTGTCAGTATTTTTACGCCCTCGTAGTCACAGATCTGCCCGTTCTTGCTCCTGTATGTTGTTGGCTGGGGAGATTTGTTGCAGTAGTACTTCGTGAAGCCGTTAATGGCTCCGTTTTTGTCAGTTGGGGGGAGCTGGTAGTCATCGCCGAAGAATAGACCCACAGGAACGCCGCCCCACCTCTCCCTTGAATTGTGACCATTATACACGCACTCCCTCACATGCTCTTCCGCACCAAAGACAACCTGAGAATTCAGCATGCTGCGTTCGTCCAGCATGAACACCAGCAGCTCCGTCAATTTCTCATTCAGGGCTGATCTCTTTTGCTCGTTCAGTGATTTCCAAGGCACTTGTACATTGATGTCCAGGAGCTTGTGGAGAGTGCATCCACCAACATTATAGGCAGCACTTCCTGATGGTGCCGCCACCTTTACCGAACCGTTGCAGTTCGTGAGCTCACGTATGATGGTGATGATTGTGTTAATAATCAGTGACTTGCCACACCCACCACACCCTACCACTGTTGCCCGCAATGGCTCATAATCTTCATCATTCGTCAGGAACTTCACCACTGTATCAATTACGGCAAGGACGATTATTTTCTGCTCGTCGGAGAGAATATCCACCGAATACTTGCTCCCGTCCGACCTAAGCGGTATGGATAGGTTGTTTGCATTGGTGATTTCCAATTGTTTGCAGTCATCACGAAGCTGTTGTGTGTACACATCCCCATCAACTGTAGTATCACGCTCACCTTCAAACGATGAGATGCTCCAATCATGATCAATTCCTCTGTCGACCTTCTCGCCCTTCAATGAATCTTGCCCATTTCTCCCATCGTCCAGGAAGGTTGAATTCTTCCATTGCAAATACTGCTCCGCATCGTGGTGGTCTAATTCGTCCAAGTCCACGTCTGCATCCAGCACCCCCTGTTTTGCAACCACCTCGATGCGTTTTTCTTGTGCGTACCTCACTGCTCGCATGTACTCTGTCCACACGTTGGTTGGCACGTCTTTATCCTCCAGCATCTTCTTGAAAGTGTTGATAGTTGCCTGCTTGTCTCGTGTGTCGAGAGGTTTGCGGACGCTCCATGGTTTATGCATTATGAGCATGCCCCTCGCGTAGTTGAAGTCAATGGGATGGCATGGTCGGCAATTCAGGCCGTTGGCAATCAAGATTCGGTCCTTCACCCTCCCGCTATCCTTGTCCCTCATGAAGGATTGTTTTATGAATACCTCGTAAAAGTATCGGTCGAGGGAGTGGTGGTCATGTTTAATGTCTCTGTTGCCATAGCAATACACTAAGTCCCTTGGCTTACGCTCGGTTGACTTGCGCAGCTTCATACAGCTTGCAAGTGGTACGTAGTTGATCTCGTCCGAACAAAGTGTCAGGTTCAAACGATCGATCTCGTGCACGGCCTCCTGGATGCTAATCAATCTCTTGCTGGTCATCCAGTTCAATGACATCTTTACCAGCGCATTGACTCCACTGATGTCATCAGAGCTTGAACTGCATGGGCAAGTCGGGAGCAACAAGTCTCAGTTTAAAATTCTGACAAGGGAGGAAAATTATTTTGAAAGAGAAAGTCACTCACCTCTCTATGATATTTTGGATGGCTTCCTTCTCCTCCTTCGTTGTGTGGTTTTTCTTGCTAGCATAGGCTACGACGTACTGGCACACGTTCTCAATTTCCGTCATATCTGGCTTATCGGGGTGAGACCTGTAAAGCAGCAGCTGGACATCACTATTGGCTCTCCATCCATGCAATACTGGCACGCAATGCTGGACAACTTTTTTTGATTTCGTCCTTTTCAGTCGAAAGTGCTCGATGCCCCTGCGATCAACGGCTATAACAGATGTATCTGATAACTCCCGTCCCTCAGTGTCTGCTTTGCCGTACTCAGTCTCCTTTCCGTACTCAAACCGGCATTGTCTGGGTTCTGATTTCACGTTGTCTCCCAGGCAGTAATTGTCGCACTTGTGGACCATGCATTCCTGACATAGCAGCCTGGCGTCCTCTTGGTGGCTCACGCTTTCGCAGAACCGACCTTTCAGGGGAGAGATAGAGTCAGCGGATGTGTCTGTCTTGTGCGCCTCGTCAACTTCAACATCAGATGTCATGTCCAACACGGTCGTTGCATACTTCTCCATTATTTTCGCCTTCTCTTCCTCAGTCTTTGCTCGATAGAAATCATACAGATATGACTTGTTTTTGCCTATGGCGAGGAGGTGTAAATGGATCTGACCCCTGCCAGGGGCAAATTCGACTCTAGCCCAGTAATGCTTGATGCCCAAGGCAGTCTTCACCACGGTATCGAGGAAAACCTTTGCTCGTTTCATGAAGAAGTCGTTCACGAACAAGTTGTACCGTTTCGCCGACACACACATTGCCGCAAAATCATCGTCTAGTAGCTTCTGAGCGTGTCCATGATTGCCAGCCTGGCGCTCCAGGTCCACCATGATCCTCCGCAGATCCGGCCACCAATTCTCGGCACAATTCAGAGTTATGAAGTGGGTTGGCGGCCCATGCCCCCTCCCTATGTGATAATCGATCCATGACTCGAGCTCCGCCGTCTTACCCCTCCAGAAGCTGTCGCATCCTCTGATATTCTTTGCAAAGTACTTCAATTTGCCTAGGTAAGAGAAATTCCCCCTCCTCATCTGCTCCTGTAATTGTTCAACCGTAGGTGGATTCCTGCCAAGGAAGTTGTCATTTTTGTAGAAAAAGTTACCCTGCGTGTTGTTTATGTGACGCTGAAGCATGTTGAAGACATACAAGACCAACATTTGATCGTTCAAGAATCGGCCGTCGTGGTAGTGCATCAAGTGCTGGGCCCAATCCACTAAGCTTTTCACCTTGCCTCGTCTAGGATCGTAAGTGTCCCCTATGCCTCCAGGGAACAACCACGGATAGGCGTTCACAAAGATTTGTTCCGTGGAGTCAAATTCACTGTGAGGTCAGCAAAGGCAAAGTGTACATCGTCAGTGTGCACAAGAAAGAGAAATATTTGTCAAGAGTCGTCAGAGGCAATAAAATGATGCAATATCGTCAAGGAGATAAGAAATGGGCACTCACCAGAGCGGCTTTGTGTTGTCCACTGGAGGAAAATCAAGCGTGTCAAACTTCTGATTCGATTCCTTTGCTGCTTTTTCCAGTGATCTGATGATGTCACCTTGCTCCTTTGTGGGCACCCTGGTCCTATTATTGGGATGCACAGTCGAGAAGGACAACTCGTTTTCGTCATCGTTGCCAGCACACTGATTTCCCAAAACTGTCTCTGATGCTTCTTGCACTCCATCACGCCTGCGCTTCTTTGCCTGCATCGTATAACTCTTCTCCACATCATACACGGTACCATTTTTGATCCAGTCCATATTTGATGAGTTAATTGTGATGTCCTTATACCCGACGTGATGCACCTTCAGCCACCTCAACGCATTCAGCACCTTGTCCTTGTTGACCTTAAAGTGTTGCGTATGAATCACCCCCGACGTTCTGTCGCTTAGATTGCGAACAAATATTACCATGTTGGTCTGTTTTTGCGGCAGCTCTGTGATCATGCTCTCAATATCTTGAGCGAACGTCACACAATGACCATATATTCCATACACCCCATTTCTGATATGGTGGGAGGGTATCAAAGGCGAACACCTTCTGATCAGCAGCTTCTCTGCCATCGTCAGAGATTTCAGTTCCTCAGGAATATCATACCGTATCAATTTCTCTCCATCGTCGTCGTATTTGAAGTTCCCATCGTTGTCACGCTCGTACCAGATCGGCTGCAAGTTCTCCTTCAAATACTTATTGTTTTCTTGACATTTGTTCTTCTTGCAGAGACTACAGACATCATCACCCTCGGTAAGACCCTTGGGCAATTCCTTGGCTACGCCCTTGGGGAAAATCAGTTTGTTCTCCCTGCAAACACAGCACGTAGATACTTGCAGCGTTCTCATTTTGTATTCGAACGTGATGATCTCTTCTTTGGTGCGCCTGCTGCGATAGGTCTCTCTAGATCTTCCCACCACACCATAGCTGGGATTGTCCATGAACTGGATGTCGACCGACTCTGTTACATCCAGACTGATTGCGCCGCTTTTTTCCCTATTGACCAAGAACCGCCTAAACTCCTTCTCCAGCTTCGTGAATTGTGTCTTGTCCCTCTGAAGGTGGATCTTCTTCTCGTGAAACTTCTCCACGACGCCCAGTTGCAGCGACATCACGTACAGTTCGTTGACTTTCCCCTTCGCCTTATTGTACTCTCTCACAGGAGAGGCCCATAGAAAAGTTTCTGTCGGTCTTCTCCTGTCGAGTTTAGTGTCCTCTCTCCTTACACGCTGGCTTCGCACTCTGTCTGAGTCGAGTGTCTGACCACATGACGTTCTTTTGCGCTTATTGGTAGGTGTCCAGCTATTGCTATTGGCATGCGCATCGCAGTTGAATGCTTCGACATCGTCAGGTAGTGTTGGCGTCGATTGCTGCTCCGTAGCAAATGGTGGTGATGCGGTTGTGCTATCATGGTCCCAGCTGTACGCCTCTTCCTCATCCTCTTCCTCGTCATCAGAGAAAACATCCTCGTACGGTGTGATAATGATTATTTTCGTCAGACACTTCCACACGGGGTTTGGGTTGGGGAGGTGTCCGTCTTGATCCAAATGCTTGATTGACATTCTTCGCACTTGATGGACGCCCTTGTGTAAAAAATCACCATTGTCCAAGCCGATTATGTTCTGACTAGTCGAAAGCGCACCGATTGAAGCAATGGTACCCTTCTTCGCAACTGACTTGCGAGAGGATTCCCTATATTCGATGACATCACCAAGTTGGATGAAGGTATTCAGTGTTGTGTTGCTGCTGCTGCTGCCGTCGCTTACCCTGATGGTGTCACCTGATGGGTAGTAGTTATCAAGAAGGTATGGTAAAAGTGTGTGAGAATTTGAATTTCCGACAAGGGAGGAAAAATAAATTCAAATGTTTCAGACAGATTTGAACAGATTTGTTTTAGTATCTGTGAGCGAGGCTACAGCGATAATAATCGGCCCTCGGGGCCCCGGTAAGATGCAGCAAAGCGGAGTCCGGGGAACCGGAGGTGCCTCCATTTCCATATACAGGGTTTGGGCCAAAATGGGCCAACTCAATTCTACAGGAAACCACGTAGGAATTAGTAACGAAGGATTTAGGAGATTTAAATCTTGTGTAACACGTAGAGGCCCTGTAGACCATACCGGCGTAGGTTTTGTAGTGATTCCTACATAGAAAGCGAGAAGTACCTGGCTTAAAACCACTTTTTATTTGGCTATATCCCTCATTTCGAGAAAGAGATACAGGAAACAGAGTGATTTAGATTGTCCGCATTCTCGAAATCGTTTGAATTGATATGTTTTGTTGGCGGTTTGATTGTATTTCGAGCATTGTGGTGGCAATCTTGCTTCTCCCTTTCAGATATCTGCTGCAAAAATGCATGTCATGTAAATAGATCTGTGACTCTGTTGCTGTTTTTGTTGCGTGCTTGGAATGTCAGATTGCCTGAAGATGATGTTTGATAGTGATGGCTAATTGTTGCATGACAGTGTGGTGGTCCGGTGATTTAGTTGAATCCGTTCTTCCAATGAGTGTTCCAGTTTGTGATTGGTGACCTATAGATATGTGCAGCCTGTTGTTGTTGTTGTTGTTGTTGCTGCTGCTGTTTTTGTTGCATGCTTGGAATGTCAGATTGCCTGAAGATGATGTTTGATAGTGATGGCTAATTGTTGTATGGCAGTGTGGTGGATCGGTGCCTTAGTTGATTTGATTCTTCAATATTCTTCAATGAGTGGTCGCTGAAGTGTTTTTGGATAGCTTGATGATTGTTAGTCTCTTCTCTCATGCCACTTTTCGCCCAGAAATAAACCAGTTTCTGGTTTATTTGCGGACGGAGCTTCTGGCCTCCCGCCCCCACGCTTCTCCCCACATGCTTTGTTGCGTTGGATGTGATCCTTCTCCGTTGGTTTAGATGATCAGCGTTGCCGGTTAAATTGGCGGAAGCTGATAGTAATCCCTTCTGACCTCCCCCCCCCGCGCTTCTCCCCCCACACTTTATTGGAGTTGGATGTGATCCTCCTCTGTTGGTTTCGATGATAAGCGTTTCCAATCTTACTTGAATTGCTGCGTGTTTAGCTTGCATTTTGAGCCAGCGGTGTTGGTTTTCTTTCCCCCTTTCTGACATTGCTAAGCGGTTGGTGATTGCTTTATCCGGAAGGGTGACATGTTCATCTGCTGCACGTTGGTGCTGCTGCTCTTGCTGCGCTGCCGCTGCTTTTGTTTCATGCGTTGAACTTTGGTCTGCCCCAAGATGGCATTCGGCCGATGGTTAATTGTTATTTGTTGCCGTCACTTAATTAATCTAATCTCGTCACCACACTCGTTTTATGCGTATCACTATTATACACTACTCCTTCGATAAAAGATGTAGATTGCCACATATATTTTGCGGCACATACTCCTCTTGATGATAGAGATGTGTGAGGATGCTTGGTGTGCATGCGCGATGTCGCCAATGCAGGCAATTGTTGTGCCATGCTGTTAGGGGTGGTAGAAAAATGAAGGCGATCGACCGAACCCAAATAATTTTGTTGTTTGATGTTGGCTGCATGACAAAATAATTGTATTCTAATGGCACTCCCCCACCCTTCAACTCGGTTGATACTATCATTGTCGTGTCGATACGTCGCCGGCGATATGTAGAGCCGTAGATAATATTAACTAGCTTGATACGTTGAAATCGCCGCATATCAGTCGCTGCGCCGTGGCGATGGGATCAAGATACATGTGCTGATCACTACTTAACTCCGGGCGGTTCCCTTGTGAGCGCAAGGAACATGCCATCTCGCCATGGTTGTTTTGTGTGGCTGCTGAGCGAGCTCGAAAAAACTTCCAAAAAATCTTTGAGAAGCGACGTGGCGCGCAAAAACGAAGAGGGGGCGGGGGGCGAGCACACTTAGCCAAAATTTAGCAAAAGACTCTAGAGAGAAGAGAGTCAATGACATAGCATTGCAGAGCAACTTTACAGTCAGATACCCTGTAAGGAAAACAATTCCCAGAGACATGATGGGAGAGGCCCCGAGGGCCCGCATTACAGCACAGAACACTCTCACCACTTGGCACGCTGACAGGCTGTACGGCGCCATGGTGATCGGCCCTCGGGGCCCCGGGGAGATGCAGCAAAGCGGAGTCCGGGGAACCGGAGGTGCCTCCATTTCCATATACAGGGTTTGAGCCAAAACGAGCCAACTCGATTCTACAGGAAACCACGTAGGAATTAGTAACGAAGGATTTAGGAGATTTAAATCTTGTCAGACACGTAGAGGCTCTGTAGACCATACCGGCGTAGGTTTTGTAGTGATTCCTACATAGAAAGCGAGAAGTACCTGGCTTAAAACCACTTTTTATTTGGCTATATCCCTCATTTGGAGAAAGAGATACAGGAAACAGAGTGATTTAGATGGTCCGCGTTCTCGAAATTGTTTGATTTGGCATGTTTTGTTGGCATTTTGATTGTATTTCGAGCATTGTGGTGGCAGTCTTGCATCTCCCTTTCGGATATCTGCTGCAAAAATGCATGTCATGTAAATAGATCTGTGACTCTGTTGTTGTTGTTGCTGCTGCTGCTGCTGCTGCTGTTTTTGTTGCGTGCTTGGAATGTCGGATTGCCTGAAGATGATGTTCGATAGTGATGGCTAATTGTTGCATGACAGTTTGGTGGTCAGGTGATTTAGTTGAATTCGTTCTTCCAATAAGTGTTCCACTTTGTGATTGGTGACATAGATCTGTGCACTCTGTTGTTGTTGTGTTGCTGCTGCTGTTTTTGTTGTGTGCTTGGAATGTCAGATTGCCTGAAGATGATGTTTGATAGTGATGGCTAATTGTTGTATGGCAGTGTGGTGGATCGGTGACTTAGTTGATTTGATTCTTCAATGAGTGTTCCACTTTGTTCGCTGAAGTGTTTTTGGATAGCTTGATGATTGTTAGTCTCTTCTCTCATGCCACTATTCGCCCAGAATAAAACCAGGTTCTGGTTTTATTGGCGGACGGAGCGTTCTGGCCTCCCGCCCCCACGCTTCTCCCCACCTGCTTGTTGCGTTGGATGTGATCCTTCTCCGTTGGTTTAGATGATCAGCATTGCCGGTTAAATTGGCAGAAGCTGATAGTAATCCCTTCTGACCTCCCCCCCCCGCGCTTCTCCCCCCACACTTTGTTGGAGTTGGATGTGATCCTCCTCTGTTGGTTTCGATGATCAGCGTTTCCAATCTACTTGAATTGCTGCGTGTTTAGCTTGCATTTTGAGCCAGCGGTGTTGGTTTTCTTTCTCCCTTTCTGACATTGCTAAGCAGTTGGTGATTGCTTTATCCGTAAGGGTGACAAGTACATCTGCTGCATGCTGGTGCTGCTGCTGCTCTGCCGCTGCTTTTGTTTCATGCGTTGAAAAGATGGCATTCGACCGATGGTTAAATGTTATTTGTTGCCGTCACTTAATTAATCTAATCTCATCGTCACACTCGTTTTATTGCGTATCACTATTATCCACTACTCCTTCGATAAAAAATGTAGATTGCCACATATCTATTGCGGCACATGCTCCTCTTGATCTCCGATAGAAGAGGATGCGTGGTGTGCTGAGCGATGTCGTCGATGCAGGCAATTGTTGTGCCATGCTGTTGGGAGTGGTGGAAGAATGAAGGCGATCGACCGAATCCAAATAATTTTGTTGTTTGATGTTGGCTGCATGACAAAATAATTGTATTCTAATGGCACACCCCACCCTTCAACTCGGTGGCTATTAATTGTCGCGTCGATACGTCGCCGGCAATATGTAGAGCCGTAGATCACATCAACTAGCTTGATACGTTGAAATCGCCGCATATCAGTCGCTGCGCCGTGGCGATGGGATCAAGATACACATGCTGATGACTAATTAACTCCCGGCGTTGCCTTGTGAGCGCACGGACATGCCGTCCTCGCCATGGTTGTTTTGTGTGGCGCTGAGCTCCGCTGAAAAAACTTCTTCCAAAAATCTTTGAGAAGCAACGTGGCGCGCAGCGCGCAAAACCGAAGAGGGGGCGGGGGGTGAGCACACTTAGCCAAAATTTAGCAAAAGTCTCTCTAGAGAGAGAAGAGAGTCAATGATAGCATTGCAGAGCAACTTTACAGTCGGATACCCTGCAAGAAAAACAATTCCCAGAGACATAATGGGAGAGGCCCCGAGGGCCCGCATTACAGCACAGAACACTCTCACCACTTGGCACGCTGACAGGCTGTACGGCGCCATGGTGATAAACTGACGCACCGGCACCTCACGTGCCGGCAGCAGCAGCAATCTCTAGAGCAATGCTTCCAAGTGCAATGCTTCCAAGTGCACTCCTTTTTTTTCGGACAAGGGAGGGAAAAAAAACTGCAATGACAATAGTATGGCAGAATGAAAGAATGAAGAACTCACCACTGCTCTCATAAATCAAAGGTTCATCTTCGTCATGCATCAATTCATCGCCATTGCTGTCGCAAGACCAGACAGATCCGCTGCAGTCGGATGAGTGATTGTCATTGGTAAAGGCAACATCATCATCGTCGTCGTCGTCGTTGGCTTCCCCATCGGACTCAGAATCATCGAATAAGTTCATCACCACATCATGGACATCAGTTACCGCAGGCGTTTCTGATGAAGTATCTCGGTGCGAGCGATATTGTCCAGTAATCGATCCAAGAATGTTGTGTATTTCCACTCTCATCCTTGTTATATCACCTTTCGAAAAATCAAACAGGGAGTCCTCTGACACATAGCACTTCAACTTGTTGTGCACGTCGTTCATGGTGAGGCGTTTCTTCAGAAGCTGAATTGCATTGAAGGCGTAGCGGCATGTGAACATTCCGCAGTCAAAGGAATTGTCTTGGCAAACGACCTTCGGCGTGAGCAAGGGCAGGCATCGATGAGTGAACGGCCGAGATGTTTTATCCAACGAAGTGTTGTAGTGACGGTCCCATTCACTATTTAATACAAGCCTGATTGCCCAAGCAATATCACTCCCATTGTGCGTAGTTTTTCTACCGAGCGAGTCAAAGTGCACCATGCAAGTCACCTCGTTAGTGTACGAAGCATCGCCCCATCTTTTTGAGGTCTGTTTGATCTGCGACGGATTGTATACTGCCACCAAGCTCCAGTGGTTGACGCCGTGAAAGGGAAACAGCAATAACTTCTTGTCGAATATGTTGATTTTGCGAAGCCAGCGTTTCAAATCAGATGAGTAGCTGTTTAATAGAACGCTGGAAAGGAAGTGACTCGAAAACGTGTAAACCTGGGAAGCCAAATCGTTGGGTGATTGCGGTATGCCAACCCACTTCATCCAAAAGTTGACAATCGAATCATTTAACCACGTTTCTGGCAATAGCGTCCTGACATCCATTCCATTGATGATAATGGGATTTCTCCCGATAGTGTCACGAAGGGAATTCAAGAAATAATTGCCATTACCATTACTACCATCGCGGTGGTTGCTGATTTCAGTGGAGTGCATGCCACAAGCTAGGAGTTGCAATGGATTGGTCGACAGGAATGGCAATGTGAAACAGTGTTCATTGCCAGTGACCAATGTTCGATAGCCACCAGGTGCGGGACTTGAAGACTTCTGTGCGCCCGCCATTGTTTTCGAAGTGTCGGCTACCAATCCTTTGCATAACTGACGAGACTTCGGGGATGATGGATCAGGATCCATCTTTTGCAGCCAAAGCATATCAGAAGATGATACCGCAACCTGTATATTGTTATTGGACCCTGTCGGTCTAAAGTCGAACAAGAATGACTCCTCCCCCGCCTCCATTCGATCGATAATGTCATTGGCAAGATCTTGGACATCCTGCTGGCATATGCCATGCTTACCATTCCGATTGCGTTTCGTGTTGGCCAAGAACCACGCATTCAAATAAGCAACAATGTGCTTGCGTGCTGAAGATAAATGAACAGGTGAGGCGTTCAATGCGGACATGCTGCTGCAGAAGGTGAAAAAGATCTTGTGTGCATGTGCGTAGATTGAGATTGAGAGATGTCGCCGTGGAGGATAGAAGCAGAAGGATTTATTGCGGTCGTCGCCTAACGTTGTCACCGCTACTGCATGGCGATCAAAGCGAACATAATGCTGGTTGTCTAACTCTTTGAGTTTAGAAGATATGGCTGGCCGAGCTCTACTTATCGCAGGATGTGTGTGGCTCGAAGTGAAAAAGATTGCGTACTCTTGGCGGCAAAGATCTTCTTGGCGGCAAAGATCTTTTTGTCCTTTCACGTATTGGCGTCAATTCAGCCAAGTGACACCAAACTAGCTATAAGACTAACATAAGACCGGCGCAAAAGGAATGTACAGGACAGAAATCGAGATTGAGGCCTGAAGGTGGTGAGAGGTTCGAATTCGAAAACAACACCTTCGAAATTTGTACAAGCCTCAACCTCGAATTCTGTTCCTTTGCAATCTTTTTGCGCCTGTCTTAGATATCTGTCTAAGACACATATCCGTAAAGAAAATTCAAAAGCAAGATATTATCGATACCTCTAGATGCAAATGTTGTAATGTACATGCATCACATCCATGACATATTTTAATTTTTTTCTGACAAGGTGCAAAAAATAAAATAGCATTCAACACAAACTGTTCAGTATATGTTATGACTCAAATGCATAAATGCATCTGAATGCATTTGAGTTTCTGCCGAAACCTGAATGCATTTAGGTCAGAGAATGCATTTAGGTGCACTCAAATGCATTTGAGTCATAACATGTACACATATCTATCTTTGCAGAGCAACTTTATAGACAGATATAGTCATTAAAATTAAAAGTAACTTGACAAGAGCATACCCACCAGAGCAAAGCCCCGAGGGCCACACTGCAGCACACTCAGTACTTCCAGCACACACAGCACTGCAGGGACAGACCAGTTTATAGTCAGAATTAGTGACTCAAAGATGACCCACAACAACCAGCACAAGGCCCCGAGGGCCACACTGCAGCAAGGCCCAGCCACACAAAACAGCACACAAAGCACTGCAGAGACATACCAGTTTATTATAGGGCTTGATCGGTAATAGACACTAGGTGTCTAACCATCCTTGTCGACACTGCGACATCGCACCTTGCACAACTTGTGGCAATCCTCCCCTTGAGGGAGAAAGACCTCTACGCCAATCTGGACATCACAAGTGATCTGTCAGTAATAGGGCTCCCCTGAAGCGCTGCACGCATCAGCCTAAGCTACCACATAATATTGTCTTCGAACCTCATCCACAAGAATTGCAAGAGCTTCCATTTACCATCATGAATATGCCAGCCGCTGATAACATTAGATCATCAAACCGCATTTTGTAGAGTTTCTCCTCGGCCTCTTCCTCACCCGTAGATAATTAACCAACACCTACCGGAGGCAAAGTCGCCGCATTTCCAAAATTTGTATCGAATATTATTCATAACACAGCCAAATGCCGCGTTCGACCTCATTCCTAGCTATTTCGTTGCCCCATGGTCATTAATCTAGGCTCCAATTCCATCCCAAATCCGCAGTAGCGTGTGGGATCTTGTGTATCAAAGAGTTCCTATCCTCCAAAGAATAACACCAATTGATATTAAACCAATCAACCAACCAAACGTCGCAATATTACTATATCTGGCTCATGCGTAGTCACTGTGTATGGATGTAATCCGCTGAGCTAATGTGCCATATACCGTAAGGTTCATGATTTTGCACCCTCCACTCAAGGCAATAATACCAATACAAAAGAAGCGTTGCTTTCCCGAAGGTCAGCCATAACTCTGTTATTCAGCAACCCAAAGAAGCGTTCAGCCAGACCAGCCAACTGCGTACCTCTCTCTAACACTCATAAAGCAGTTCCCACCTCGTATAGAAACCTGCGCACTCCTTGCAAGTCTGAGTTGCTCAAGGGTCGCAGACGAGTGTGTCTGGAACATGTACTTTCATGCCGTTGCTGCCATTCCATGCTCAGCATTGCATCCGTGTAGAAGACGGCATCAATAAATCGTTTGTTGTATAGTGCATGATCATTTTGTTGATAACTCTCTTCACAAAGTCGTGTTGGATGGATACCTCCCCAGCTGTGTGGTCTATTCAATAGTGAGCATCCTCTTCTGAAGTGAGTCATAACTTACCAAGTCTCTTCGGCTGAAACACCAGTAGGATCTCAAACTCCTACGCACTGAAAGTACCCATAGTAGCCGACACAATAGATTCAAAATCTTCTAAGAACAAGTTAGATATATCTCCAGTGATTCCAAGGCATCTCCGCTAGATAGTTCCTTCTATGAGGCAACTACTCTCATCAGTGCTAACATTACGCACCAATGTGATCCTTCATCACCTCTATGGAAGCGAGCATCCTCAGCAGGATCTCCTAGCATTCATTACGAGGTGGAGAGACAGTTTCTCTCGATCATAGTATCATGCACATGGACCTTGAGCGCTCTTGCATAAGTAGCCTGAATACTCCTCATACTCGCTCGTTCCTGATCTTTAATGAGATACAGGCAAATTCGCCGGCTCAGGGGCCATGCATATAACAGCTTGGGAGCTTATCATACACAAGTTGGTTACGACTATTCAGAACTATGTCATTTTCCTGACCATACTAAGCCTTGGTATGGATTTAATGCCCTCCATCACGGAGGCGGGCGTAATACTTACGTAATCGCCAATTCTTAATTCTTCAACTACCATCCACAATGCCTTTAAATACCGACACCAAAACTACAGACTGCAAGTACAAGTACAGGAGCTACCACTATTGCACAATATGAGACACTCTAGGCAAAGAAAGATGATAGAGATGTTGCATCATCTTGAGCTTACAAGTCGAGGCATGAGGAAGGTATATCAAATCCTTGTTGGCTGGTGACTCCACTACACTGTGCATGCATTGAATCACTTCGTGAGATGGTACGCATCATTTGGAGAAATTATCCATCAAGACCAAGTAAGTCATAGTAGATACATGACAAGAGCGAGGCGAGAGGGAGCAGCGAGCAGGGGTGGGTGGAGATACTTTCTTTCATCAAAAGGCTTTGTTCTTGTGAGTGTGGAAAGACTTGGGCATTGACCTTAGGGTTAGGGTAACCTGAAAATAGAGGTTAACCTTAAATGAACGTTCTTCACTTATGTATGTAAAACCCGGGTAAATAAAACCTGCGAACCCTAAACTTAAAACTGGGTAAAAGGACTGAACGATGTCATGGTAAATGCGTGACTGGTAAGGTATCTAATTTCTAATTTCAACCTCAACTAAGTAGGCCTCACAACTTAGGGGGGTGGCGTCTCCGATATGGGGGGATTCCCCCCCTCTCTGATAGAAGGAGACTAGATAAAAACTCCCAATTTAGGTTTAGGCGCCCCCAAGCCCCCTAAGAGAAGGCCTAACCTCAACCGTACCAACCCACATATGTTCTATTATCTCAATTCATTTCAGGACAGCCTCTGCAAACGATGCAGCGTCGAAGGGGTGCATGCATAGAGCCCTCAAAGACGTCGTCTAGAGAGACGAGCTTGTTCGATTGCACCAACGGACACAAGACATGTATATATGTCGCTCGATGGATAGATGATCGGGATAATTTATTCCTCGCTAATAGGCGGTGATATCAACCCATTGCAGTTGATGGAGGCATTTTGCGGTCAATCTATCGGTGGTGGAGGTGCATCTTAGGGGGGTTGGTGGACATTGTCGTTGTTAGTGTTGTCGTTGTGGTTGTCGTTGTCATGGTCAATTCAAAAAAAAATGCACTTCGAACGTTCAAAATGAGGTTGGTCTTCGAAAATTTGTTTACACCCACAACGATTTGTGTTCCGTGAAAAGGTTATTATTACTGTGTGCGTCCATGTGCGTTGACATCAGCGTGAGTCTGATGTGACAATATTTTAGACTGACCAATACCGTTTGATCAGAATTAAAAATTGACCATCAGAATTAACTTTCGATACATTAGGGTTAATTCTGATTACCAAATTTTATTCCTGTCACATTGTTATTCATTCTAACTGAACCAGAATATATTGCAACAACAAAATAATCCCACTTCAGAGGCTTTGATAATTCATTGATAGATTCATCAGATACATTGAAGTGGGTGATTAAGCCATTTCCAGTGATGGTTTTGCTAGAAGAATTCATTTTTGTGGCGTGATGTGGTTGGCGACGATGGGTCCTCAGCCTACGCAGCCGTTGTTGTTTTTGCTGTTGGGTGATGGCGTCGGCAGTGCGTGTTGTAACCATGGTTGTAGATGGCAGCGGAAGAGAGGTTTGGTGACTGTACTTACATGTGTAACTTTTATCGACTTTGTGCCAGCGAAGTTCCCTCCTCTCTTTTCGAGGGAACAATTCACACACCCCAAAAGACGAACTCGCCGGCAGCATCCACAAGCAATAGTTGATCCCCACCAGAATAAGACGAACTCGCCGGCAGCATCCACAAGCAATAGTTGATCCCCACCAGAATTGTAGTCGACCCGACGACACAACCACCAGCAGCGCCGCCGCCGCCACCTTATCCAATCGTCGGCGAAGTTGTAGTCGACACAACGCCGCAGGTGACAGAGCTACATCGCTATCCCTTTGGATTGCAGGTCGCCATCATTTGCAGCTGTTGAAGCCACTACCGACTCCGCCGACGCTTCCGCCACTGCCGCCCCCGTCCCCCACATTGATCAATTAATAACCAGGCTAAAAATAATCCACCCCTCCAATCACCAAACAACAAAGAATTATTATTTGACACTCATCGCATTGCCTTCCGACCATTATTTAAACTCGACGATGAGCAGCAGTCAACAGCAGCAGCCACTGCCGCCGCCGCCAAATCCTCCAACGGCGTCGCAGCCACCACCGTTGCAACAACAACAGCAACAATCAGCTAACAATTGCACACCGTTGCCGCCAAAGAGACAGCGAGTAAGGGGAGGAAATAATAATAGCGGTGAAACCGACAATAATGATATGGGGTTTGGGGATGATGAATACAACTTTGATTCACAGGGCTGTGATTGGGAACCAAGCAAGGACATGGAACAAAGTCACTCTTTAGAGGTGAATTTATTTGGAGTCTACTGCAACTCCTCCACATGTGCAAACAATCGTGTTCTCCACCGCGCGGGCCCTTTCTTTGGATTCCATCACGACGTATAATGGGATCACACTGGAAAGCACATAAATGCTATCCTTTTCAGATGCCTAATGCACGAAAGACAGTGAAAGAACTAAAAGCAAAGCAGATTCAACTCCACAACCAACTTCAGCAGAGCACACAACAAGCAGTAAACACAATAATTGCTGCTGAATTTCCTTCCAATTGTAAGGTGTTGGATGGGAAGTACTTTTACTGCATTAATTGTGGACATTTTACCAAGAAGAAGAATAATATGAAAGCACACTTTGGGGGGGAAAAGGGGCAGATGAAATGCAATGTATCACAACATCAACGAGAAGGAGGTCTGGTCTTGGAGGGAATTCATGGCATCAAGTGCCCCCGAGCAGTGGTGGAGCTGGTCCGACAGAAACAATTCAAGTTACCATATCCTCATGCTGCTGTTAATCAACCTGCTCCTACTCCTACTAGTACTACTACCGCAAGCACTCCTGCATCACGAAGACACTACAGTAAGTTTGCCCAATTTGACTTCCTCACAAATGTTTCATACTAGCATCTCACCCCCATCTTCTGTCTTTCGTATTTTCAGATTCACCGAGTTCCTTGCCATTGGCATCAAACCTTGATAGAGGAATTGTTACTGCTTCCCACGAAGAGATGAGGAAGGCAACAGCACCAGCTCCATCCCACATTGACAACAATGACATGCTCCGTCATGTTGCTGAAGTCTGCTTTACGGTCCAGTCAATGGACTCAGCTGCAAAGACTGAAGCACTTTCTAAGGTAGAGCATCACAAGATACTGCTTCTTCCCATCATTGAGTCTCATCCAAATACATGTGTCCATCAACTCAAGTCACTTGCCTCAGCTGCCTCGAAGAAATTTGACCACGTCACTGATGATTCCAACATCAATACCATCCTGCATGCAGGGAAGACTTACCTATCAGATGGGCATGCACAGAATGATGTTCTGTTGGTCAGTCCCTATTTCAGAGGCATGTTGTATCAAGTTGGAAGTGCAGACTCACCAAACGAAGAGATGCTATTGCAAGGGTCCACCTTTGTTCCAATTAAGTCGATGCCCAAAATTATCAAGGAGTTTCAGCACTTGATTCTCTTCGTACTTCGTACCAAGCCGGAACTATTGCGCCAGCAACTTCAACAAGCTAAAGACATTGAGTGCTCTGTCTTTGAGAGTTTCTGTCACAGTATGAATGAAGAGGAAATGCAAAAAGAGACCACAAAGCGCATCATTGGCACCAACATCCTTTTTGGCATGATGATTAACATTCTCACAGAGAACCCTAAAGGATTGAAATCCAATGCGCTGCAGCTTTACCTTATTGGGAGAGGACTCAAATCAGTGTCTTCTCGATCCTACCTTGGGTTTTGTGCCGCCAACGAAATCAGCAAGAACTGCAACAACCTACTCCGTCTAATGAGACATATGGTTTGTGGTCACATCTGCAGAACTGCACGAAGGGATCACAACTTTGATCATGACAAGTTTATGCATTCTACATATGAGCTACTGAAGGTGATTCAGATTTGTGACTCAACAAGTTCGATTTGTAAATGTATCAGGATGGGCAAGGAAATTGATAAGAAGTATAATCCATCCACCATCCATAAAGCAATCGATCCTATTACTGGTGAAGTGAAGGTTGGCCAGAGCTATGTCAAAAAGAGCACGTGGGAAAAGGTCATCCCTGTGACTAGAGACAGATTCAAGCATCATTTGTATCCCCTCTTCCAGTGTCACGCTCTCTTAGACATGTTTCTGAATGTGGAGAACAAACTTGTCATGGCTGGAACAAATTGTGATGAAGTCTTTGTTTTTGTCAAAGGTGAGACCAATTTACTGTGTATTTTCCATTATTTTCTCATTCTATCTAATCTTTTGTCTTGTCACTTGCTCTAGATACTAACGAGAAGATAGAGCTATCGAGCCTTATTCCTATACTCAATGTTGAGGATGTTCAAACCCACATCAACATGCTATGGAGGTTCAATCAAGGCACTCTTCTGTACCTTTCAGCTGGTGCAGGACGCGGACTAGAACTGACTCGCATTGGTCCCTTTAAGGATTTTCAGGAATACTTCAACTGTCTTCGCTTCACAATGAGGTCTGAGAAGAATGTCCTCCATGGGGTCGATAGAAATAAGAAAATCCCCCACTTTGTCCCTCCGTCTCTTTCAAGGTACATCATCATCCTCAACTTGGTGATCTATCCTGCGGTGGAACAAAGCCAAACTCTCAGCATCCCAAGCATTGATAGAGGTCAAGAAGAGGCAAATTTGATGTGCAGAGATGTGCTACACTTGGATACATCTGGGCCTACCTCCACCAGCGACAAGGGAACCAAGCATATCAGGGACATCTTCAGTCAGATAATGAACGCGATAACCCCTGTGAGCACTGGTAAATTCACAACCTCCAAAGAGAATGCAACTCAACTGCATCATTCTCCCTACGTTCACAGTCAACACTATTCTTCAAGTTAGGGTTAGAGGACCAGTCCCAGATGAAGATTAGGTTTTTTTAAAAATGTAAGACTTGTATCAGATAGAGCTCATTCAGAGCTTCCTAGATCAGTGCCGGTTGACTTCATTGGACCTCTCGTTCCCGAGATATGTAGGAAAAACGAAACGTGTTTTCCATCCAAATTTACATCTACACCAAAATGGTTAGCTGCTATCCTAACTACCCTTCTATTCCAACATCCCAAATATGAAGTCTGTCCATTGAAGTTAGTATATTGGTTGAAAAAACACGTCTCTCCAACTAGGTCGATGTGTTCAATAGGGTTAACCTTCTTCCTCTTTCTTGTAAAGAAGAAAACTAGGATCTACTATATTTGAGAGTGAGATTTAAAATGATGGAATTTGAATTAGGACTACATTGCTACTTCATCACCTTGAGAAGTAAAATATATTCCAATACTAATACCATATGCCTAAGAAACTTGGATTGAGGGTTCAGTTAAGACCTAGGCTGCGACTCAGTTTGAGACTGAGAATGTTGGTTGAAAGACAACGCATCTCTCCAACTCAGTCTATGTGTTTGATAGGGTTAACCTTCTTCCACTTTCTTGTAAAGAAGAAAATTAGGTTGTACTTTTATTTGAGAGTGAGATTGAATATGTTGGAGTTTGAATTAGGAATACATTGCTACTTCATCACCTTGAGAAGTAAATCATATTCCAATACTAATACCGTATGCCTAAGAGACTTACTTAGGCTGAGACTTTGGTTGGTTAAAACTTAGGTTGAAACTTAGGCTGAGATCTAGGTTGAGATTTAGGTTCAGAATTGGGATGAGAGACTTACTTAGGCTGAGACTTTGGTTGGTTAAAACTTAGGTTGAAACTTAGGCTGAGATCTAGGTTGAGATTTAGGTTCAGACTTGGGATGAGAGATCAGTTGAGAGATACTTAAGTTGAGACTTAGGCTGAGACTTAGGTTGACACTTAGATTGAAACTTAGCCTGAGATAGTTGAGACTTAGGCTGACACTTCAGTTGAGAATTGAGATGAGAGTTCTGTTAAGACTCAGGTTGTGACTCAGGTTGACACTGAGGCTAAAGTTTAGGTTGATACCTAGGCTAAGATTTTAGGTTTAGACTTGAGAACTGAGATGAGAGTTCTGTTGAAACTAAGGTTAATACTCAGGTTGACACTTAGGCTGAGATTTAGGTTTCGACTTTGATTTTGACTTAGGTTTTGAATTGGGACAAGGGCTCTGTTCAGGTTTAGGTTCAGACGTAGGTTGAGGCTTGGCACCAAAGAGGTGGAACATGGGCTTGAAACCACAGGGGTGGAACATGCAGCTTATTTTGACTGAACATGGAAAAACGAGACTTAGGTTGCCACTTAGGTTGAGACTTGGGATGGATTTCAGTTGAGACTTAGGTTTAGACTTAGGTTGAAACTTAGGTTGAAACTTAGGCTGAGGTTGAGAACTGAGATGAGAGTTCTGTTGAAACTAAGGTTAATAAGGTCAAGGGCTCTGTTCAGGCTTAGGTTAGACGTAGGTTGAGGCGAGTGTGTTTGGAGTGAGTGGGACAGTTGTCAAAAGGCTGGGTCAAAAGGACCAAGTCATTCGGCCGCTGGGATTCGAACACCTGCTCCTGCCAAATATCCCACCCATTCCCCAAGCTATATCTCAGTGAGTTTTCAGACTTAGAAGTCAACCAGTGGCTCATTTTGAAGCTCTTTGTATGCTCTATCAAGCGAGTCCATCAATGGCCGCGCTTGTTAGAGTTTTGGAGGTGTGGTTCCCTCTGCAAAAGTGGGGGTGTGGTTCCCCTTCAATAAGTTCCAGCTGGAAGATGGGTCATTAAGGGGACCACCCTCCCTTTTCAACTCAAATGCAACAATCAACTAGAAGCACTTTCAGATAGATAGATAGAAATAGAATAGGTATAAAAGGGAAGATTATATTTAGTCCATCATGTTGTCCAATTGAGTGATCAAATCATCCTCGTCAGCATGAACAGAAATTTAGGATTGAGACTTAGGTTTAGACTTGGGTTGAGAAATGAGACAAGAGTTTTGTTGAGACTAAGGCTGAGACTTCATTGACACTTTGGTAGAGACTGAGGCAGACACTTAGGCTGAGACTTATGTTGAGAATGAGGACGATGGTTAGGGTATTGCTCATGGATGCAATGTGCTGAATAGTCTGGTAAAGCCTAAAGAAAATCCTAATTTTGTGTGCGTTTTGTGAGTAAGGTTAACCCTATACCTACACACCAGAGCAAGAAAGTTATTTTTTTTGTCACTTAGCTAATTAGAGTTCCTACCACCTCTCAAAAACTGTCTAAAAGCACACATTCATGCTGCTGTCCTGGGGGCCTCCTCTGTGTCTGACATGATTTTTATTTCTCTAAGACAAAAAAGTGGTTTGAAATAGACCTGTTTGTTGTTTAAAGTAATTATGTGTTTGCTTTTCTACCTTATAGAGGCTCGTGAGCTCGAGCCCTATACATTGAAGAATAGTTCTGAGTGTCCCATCATGGACAACAGCCATAACTAGCTATTCCAGAAGCCTAACAAAAGACCTAAATATAGGCACTTATGGGTGGGCCATAGGTAGCAAGCCCAGTAAGAATTAACTGGCGGAAATTAATTTGCGGAAACAAATAAGAGGGTGAGCACTTACCTACTTAGATCATGCAGTGCTTTGTACACAGCAATGAGCTGAGTGCATCATTGAGTTCTAGTACCATTCTATTACAGCAACCCATGTGAAGCTTAGTTTACAGCATCCATCCCAAATGAGAACTGGATGTTCCCTGGACTGGTCAAGCCAAGTGTGGAGTAATTGTGGCTAGCAGATACACTTAGTGAAATGCAAGGTACACGGTATCTGCATGGCGGGGAAGCCTAACAAAAGACCTAAATATAGGCACTTATGGGTGGGCCATAGGTAGCAAGGCTAGTAAAAATTAACTGGCGGAAACAAATAAGAGGGTGAGCACCTTCCTAATATGATCATGCAGTGCTTTGTACACAGCAATGAGCTGAGTGCATCATTGAGTTCTAGTACCATTCTATTACAGCAACCCATGTGAAGCTTAGTTTACATCATCCATCCCAAGTGAGAACTGGATGTTCCCTGAACTGGTCAAGCCAAGTGTGGAGTAATTGTGGCTAGCAGATACACTTAGTGAAATGCAAGGTACACGGTAGCAGCATGGGTAGAAAGCCTAACAAAAGACCTAAATATAGGCACTTATGGGTGGGCCATAGGTAGCAAGGCTAGTAACAATTAATAAGCGGAAACAAATAAGAGGGTGAGCAGGGGTGGAACATGTGCAGGACACCACAGGGTGGAACATGCGCAGGACACCACATGGGTGGAACATGCGCAGGACTTGTGTGCGTCTTGTGAGTAAGGTTAACCCTATACCTACACACCAGAGCAAGAAAGTCATTTTTTTTGTCACTTAGCTAATTAGAGTTCCTACCACCTCTCAAAACCTGTGTAAGAGCACACATTCATGCTGCTGTCCTGGGGGCCTCCTCTGTGTCTGACATGATTTTTATTTCTCTAAGACAAAAAGGTGGTTTGAAATAGACCTGTTTGTTGTTTAAAGTAATTATGTGTTTGCTTTTCTACCTTATAGAGGCTCATGAGCTTGAGCACTATACATTGAAGAATAGTTCTGAGTGTCCCATCATGGACAACAGCCATAACTAGCTATTCAAGAAGCCTAACAAAAGACCTAAATATAGGCACTTATGGGTGGGCCATAGGTAGCAAGCCCAGTAAAAAATAACTGGCAGAAATTATTTTGCGGAAACAATTAAGAGGGTGAGCACTTACCTACTTAGATCATGCAGTGCTTTGTACACAGCAATGAGCTGAGTGCATCATTGAGTTCTAGTACCATTCTATTACAGCAACCCATGTGAAGCTTAGTTTACAGCATCCATCCCAAATGAGAACTGGATGTTCCCTGGACTGGTCAAGCCAAGTGTGGAGTAATTGTGGCTAGCAGATACACTTAGTGAAATGCAAGGTACACGGTAGGAGCATGGGTAGAAAGCCTAACAAAAGACCTAAATATAGGCACTTATGGGTGGGCCATAGGTAGCAAGGCTAGTAAAAATTAATAAGCGGAAACAAATAAGAGGGTGAGCACCTTCCTAATATGATCATGCAGTGCTTTGTACACAGCAATGAGCTGAGTGCATCATTGAGTTCTAGTACCATTCTATTACAGCAACCCATGTGAAGCTTAGTTTACAGCATCCATCCCAAGTGAGAACTGGATGTTCCCTGAACTGGTCAAGCCAAGTGTGGAGTAATTGTGGCTAGCAGATACACTTAGTGAAATGCAAGGTACACGGTAGCAGCATGGGTAGAAAGCCTAACAAAAGACCTAAATATAGGCACTTATGGGTGGGCCATAGGTAGCAAGGCTAGTAAAAATTAACTGGCAGAAACAAATAAGAGGGTGAGCACCTTCCTAATATGACCATGCAGTGCTTTGTACACAGCAATGAGCTGAGTGCATCATTGAGTTCTAGTACCATTCTATTACAGCAACCCATGTGAAGCTTAGTTTACAGCATCCATCCCAAGTGAGAACTGGATGTTCCCTGAACTGGTCAAGCCAAGTGTGGAGTAATTGTGGCTAGCAGATACACTTAGTGAAATGCAAGGTACACGGTAGCAGCATGGGTAGAAAGCCTAACAAAAGACCTAAATATAGGCACTTATGGGTGGGCCATAGGTAGCAAGGCTAGTAGCTAGTGAATTGAAATTTGCCAAAACAATTAACAGGAAATTTGCTGAAACAATTAACAGGAAAATTGCCGAAACTATTATCAGGGTGAGCACTTACCTAGTTAGAACATGCAGTGCTTTGTACACTCACGTTTAGGTCACTTGGGTTTCTACCATGTTTTGTATTGCTGATCTAGCTTGGAAGTCACTAAACCAGTAAACTATTCACAGGGGGAGCTCAGCATGCATGCATGATGCCTATCAATAATATCTCAATGCGATGTATAAGCTGGCAATACTAGCCAGTGCATGTTGCATTGTGAAGTAGTAAGAAATGAAAAGAATTCTTAATTGGTGAAGCCAACGTCCCTCATGTACATTTATGCACATTCTATTCATACTGGTGCAAGTATGTTCCAACATAGAAAAGAGCTTTGAAGCACCCAATACAGTGCCGGGTACACACATCATGCATGTTGAGCCGTCTCTCCCCTCCACACACACAACAATCAACCCCTTTGTGGGTCAGTTTTGAAACTGTGTCGCAGCTCACAATGGGGGTGCCAGACGAAGGCTCTTGTAATCCTGTCCCTCTCTGTCTTGTACACAGCAATCTACACTATATTAGCCATGTTGGGTTGGTTTGCCCAACCTCTGGCACATTTTGTACTAGATTACTAACGATATTTTATCTTCTTCCTTGTCAATCTATTTTTAGGTATCAGTGAAGAAGCTGTTTGAGTGAAAGAACAGATCAAAACAAGAAAAATTGAGTAAAGAAAAAACATCCTTTTGAGTAGCCTTTCCGGTAGTATTTGGTTTTTGAGATAGCCCTCCCTGTTGAGCCTTTATTAGAGAAGCAGCCTATATCTCCTCCAGGGCTCTAGGAGAACATGGAACAAAACATTCCCCCCGATGGATGGTATCATCTGTGGGAAGATGACTCCAAAAGATGGGGCCCATTTGTCAGCAGTGAACATTTTGACAGTTACACTGGCCAAAGCTTTCCTTTGTTCAAAGAACAATTCGGTAACCAGGCTGATGTAGATAACATCACTGTCAGAGCAGCACCTAGTGCATTGGAGGCACTAATCCCCCAGGGGACAGTAACAGTGACTGCAGGTCAGGCGGTTCACCATAGAACTCCTAAGGGAATGGCATTGCTGCTTTCAAGTCCCTGTGTTTTTGTCAAAGAAACAGACAAGCAAGCAATTTTAGATGCAGCCTGTACGAAGGAATTTGGACATTTCTCGTACCGTGGCAACACTAGCAAACAAGTAATTTTTTGCGGAGAAACATTCACTCCGGAGCAAATTTTTAAATTGCTAAATTTGGCAGAGGTCAAAGTGGTGCATTTTGTCTCATTTGCAATGAAAGGTAGTCTGCAATGGGCACACCCGATTCTTCTCAACCTTCAACAGAAGATGGATGGGAATGAGCATAATTACCGGGTCCTCATTGACTTTGCAGTCACGATCGAGCCACAACTGTGCCACTTGAGTCAGGAAGGAACTCATCAATGTGCTGGTTATGATACCAGCGATAGGTCAACACAACTTGTTCCTCTCTCCATGGTTGACCAGCAAAGAACCACTTCAGTGTTTGGAAGTGATACAAAAGTTGCCAACTATCCTTCATTTTGCGATGCCCAATTTGTGGCAAATCCCAGCACACCACCTTTATTTGGAGGATCAACAATTTTCCCCAAAGTCACCCCTTCCGATCTGCTTGAAAAATATCATGGCAATGAAGATGAGGATGAGGATGAGGATGCAGTCATTGTCCCTCTACAGAGGTCAATTCATTGCGATGCAACAGAGTTGAATGACGTGCAGAAAGTTGTAATTTATCCAAATATTGCACACTTAATGAAGCAGCATGTTGGCAGGGGGAAAAAAGATGTTGTGTCAGGAGCAACAACTGTGCGTGAAGCATCACGGGTGGTCAACCAGTTAAGCAAGTTTGCGGAACATACAATGGCAGGAGGAGTTGAGACAGGCTTACGACTCGAAGCCACTGTGGCTATCCCCAACAGCCACATTTTTGCAAGTTGTGATGTTGACGACTGCCAAGAGCATGATGGGGCTCCTGGGTGGTCTCTTCTGGACCAATTTGATTTTGCTTTCTTTCCCTTGTGGAAGGCATTTCACATCCAGCGCATTGTGTTGGTTCCTTACAAATCAATTTGCGAGAGCATGATGAGATATTACATCTTTGCATCACTTGCTAAGCTTCCAGTGAATTTACAAATCATGTCTGGAAGCAATGACTCCAATCAAGTTGGAGACAGGCTTGATCCTGGAACTGCAAAATATTATGGGGTCCAACTGGCCAAACAGGACAAGATGGTGCTAGGAAGTGGAACCAGCAGTGAACGGAACCGACGTTTCTATGGGGAGACCACACTTCCACCCAAAAGTAATGCCAATGGGCAGGGTGCTGCAGATGCTAATGCAGATGATGAGTGGATGCCATCGGGAGATGACAGCAATGACCAAACACGGGTCAATGGTGGGAGGACCCGTGGGAGTGACAGGATCGAGGAGGCCACGGAACTGAAAGAGGGTGGTAGACTCAGCAGGGAATTGACCTACCCCCAAAAATGCTTTTTGGCCCTCTACTGTGCCAATTGTGGTTATCCAAACAAGCTTGCCAACAAGCTTCTTGCAAGACAGTTTGGTCCAGGTCCAATGGCTCCAGACAATTCCTTTATCTGGATTGTTTTTCAAGTTTGGACATTTTACATCCAGGTGTTGCAAACTGAACTCCATAGGGATTTGCCTTACACCAAGGATGAATTGTCAGAGTTACTTCTTGACAATTTGATTCCTAGCAATCTCCCTAGGCCTGCTGAGGCAGGAGCAGGCGAATTGGGCATGTTCCAGTGCAAACCTCCTGTCATTACCAGACCAGCTCAACATGCAGCAAATACAGATGATGATTTAGGTGATGGGGAAATGTATCTATACCTGCACAGCAGGAAGATTAACAGGAATTTTCTCCGTATTAAAATTGGAAGCACAAATCCTGCCTGTCTTGCAATTGATGAATTTTTCACCACATTGTGGTTGATGCAAACTGGTGGTACCCACCTGGATATGTACCGCTGCCCCCTGTCGCAACCTACTACCGCTGCCATTGCT
Source organism: Skeletonema marinoi (assembly GCA_030544225.1). NCBI lineage: Eukaryota > Bacillariophyta > Thalassiosirophyceae > Thalassiosirales > Thalassiosiraceae > Skeletonema > Skeletonema marinoi. Next base: position 8,651 of record CM060486.1, on the reverse strand, counting down.
TCAACTCTGTCGAACGACTCGGTGTTGACTGATGCTGTGCTGCTTGCTGAAGTGGCTTATTATGCAAATTGTAAATCGACAAATAAGGGGAAATTCAGAGTATATTTTGTTACCGTTCCTGGAGATGGAGACATTCCCAAGACCTATGGAGGAGCAAAGTTTGCGGAGGGGGAGGACATTGATGACGTTGTGAAAAAGACAACAGCCTATATTTTAGACCCAACAAAGCATTGGTTCATCAATAAGTTCAATTGGAAAACATATATCAGCACAAAGACGGACATGCCTGTGCGTAGTGCCCAGGAGATTTATTATGCCCAACTAGGGGCATCTGCTACAGAAGGAGAAGAAGCTGCATGGCTTTTGCAAAAGTTAGAAACAGTCCTTGCTGCTGTTTTACGTATCCACAGATTGGAAAGTGCGGGAAGGTCGTATTACTGGGCTGCATTTACTCTGTGTTCAACCCCCTTGAAGCTTAGAAACACAGCTGCGAATGTCATTTCTGCAGTTGCAAAGGAAATCACGGAGAATGATAACTTGCGTAAAAACTGGCCCAATCGGTTGGAGACAGAAGTAGAAGTACTATATTCTCCTGGGAGTAGCAATGATGTGGAAACAGAACTCTTTGAAGCAGTTAGGTCTAGGGCTTTGTTTCAGAAAATTTTTGACGGGGATCTTCAACTGGATGTTGTCTGCACCAGATACAATCCTAAAAATGCCAGTAGTTCATGGAGGAGACCTTACACCATTGGACGCACTGAAAATATTTGTGCAAGAAAAGCAACAAGAAGACTCCTTGATGAGGATATGTTGTCAAATTGGGAAGATGTCATCATGCCTCGCTCCAATCAAGGATTTCCCTACACTGTTGAAGCTAGTTTTCTTTTGAGGAGTAATTTTACCCTACCCAGTAGGGGATGTGACATCGATTTGTATGAAAATATTGATGTACCAATGGAAGAACCGTCTGCCCAAAATTACCTTGATGGGGATCTCAACATTGCAAACCATGGTGATGGTACACCACAGGGAGAGGAAGGGAATCCTCTTGTTGGTGCTGGTGGTTCTGGAGCTGGTACTGCCAATGAGGAAAATGAGGATGATGACGATGATGATGATCCTAAAGACAATTGGAATCCCCGCCTTGGTGGTCGCATACAGCATAGGGATCCTGCCTGGCAATCCCGCAAGAGAGTGAAAGTCCACGCTTCCAATGAAGACAATACTGTGCATTCAGCTGTACAGTCCAATATGTCACCTTTTGGAGATCAGGTGCAAGAGAATGACGATCGTGATTCTGGATTTAGTCCTGGTAATGATTGGGGTGACAATGCCTTTGACAACGGAGCAAAAGATGACACAACTACAAAATGTGACGGCAATTCAAATGATCACATGGTTTCTGATAATGAGGATGCAACCTCACTTGAAAATATTGAGGCTACAGGGCGATCTAGCTGGTTTGCTGCTTTTCTGGCCTCAATTGATGACCTTCTAAAGAATGATTCAACGGCAGTTGTTGCAATTAATGGATACCAAGGAAGGCTTTCACACACCAGAGACCCTCTTAAGGATTCCACAAATGGATGTTTTATGATTTCTGCACTTGCTATTGTGGGGCTGTTGGAGAGTGACAACAATTGTTGTCTCTGCGATGATGACATCAACAACATCATGGACAACACAGCTCCTGAATTACTTGTCCAGATGAGGTCAGCACTGGCCATGGATCGTTTCAGCAGTGGAAACTTATCGGAAACCTTCAATTTCCTCTGCCAACAGAGGGTTTTTAGCCAAAGCTATTTTCAAACAGCTGTGGGCGGAAATATTTTGGATGAACCAACCCTCCATAGACTTTTAAAATTGTGCCAAGGTTGGGGTATCTCTCTTCTTTAGGGGACATGTAATTACCATCATGAAGATTGGTGAGAATTATGAAATCTTTGATTCTCTACCAGTGTGGGACCATGCCCATTCCATCAGGATTTTGATGGCTTGTGAAGGTTTTGAAGTTTGCACAGCAACAACCTTCACAACTGTACTTCATCGCTATGCCAGTTGCAAATTGGAAAATGTCCGTCTGCCTGAGGTTTTCAACTGCAATTGTGAATCAGAACCACGTCTATTTGAAGCGCACATTTTTGCCAACAAGCCTAGCGAAGCAGAAGAAAATCTCAACTGGGAGGTGAGCAGTAACACCACCACAGTCATGAGAGTTGACCACACTGCTAACAGCAGCAATGAAGGAAGTCAGAGAATGTCGGCACAGGAAAGTGAGATTGAGATTGTTGATGGAAAGACTTACACAGGAGAAGATGAGGTAATGGAAAATGGTCCAAGAACACGGGAACCCATTGAACATAAGCAGTTGGAGTTGGAAGAGTGGAAGAAGGAATCAGAGAGAAGGGGAGAAGATTGGAAGTCAGCAAAAATAGGGGGAAGGAAATATGCCTGGTGCTGCAATGTGTGTGACAAGTCTCACTTTGAGAGTTACAATGAAGCATACCAGCATGAACTAGACTGCAAGGGAGAACTGTAGGCGATGGTCCAAAACTCAAGTTGGAAAGCCTCTTTCATGGTGAAATATCTAGCCCATATCCTGACACTCAGCAAAGTGTCGATAACACTACTCCTGCCTTATTTTCCACTAAGAATCCACCTCCCAGTCGTGTTGATTTTTTGGCTGATTTTAATAATTATCGGTTACCACCTATCGACGGCAGTGTCCAATCAAGGGTTGAGAAACTCAAGCAATGGGGTTTCGCATCTTCCGATTTTATTTCCAGGATTAATAATTGGTTTAGAAAGGATGATGATGTTGAAGAGCCTGATGAGCCTGAGTTAGGTTCTCCCTTTTGGGTTAGTTTTGAAACTGTTGATTGGAGAACAACAATTTCGGAAATAATTGGGGACAGAAACCTTTTCTGCCATGGTATTATTCTACCAATTCTAACTGATGCCAATGACACAAACCATTTCAAATTGGCGTACATACATCATGAACTCACTCTTCAAGATGTGGTCCAGATATACGGTCAATTATATCATGTCCTTCCTCACCAAGAGCATGAAATTCACGGTGGAGACTTTAGAAGGAAGTATCTTCACAATTCAATCCCCGTTGATGCCGAGAGTTGGGACAATAGTGGCATTGTATTGGTATTACTCTCTCATGACGCATCTACATTCTCTGAAGAGGACTGGAGGTTTTACAGGGATCTGTCCCAAGCCTGCTCAGAAACTGTAATGTGTCAAAGTGACTGCTTTAAGAGCCTACAGAAAGATGATCCAGTGCTCAAAATAGACCCTTTATGAGCTATCTACGGGTACCTTGTGCTCAAAATAGTCACTCTGCCTGCTCAAAATAGACCGTTTATGAGCTATCTACGAGTACCAGTGCTCAAAATATCTCAGCCGCTGCTGCTGCTTTTTCCAAAATCCACATCTGTACACAAGATGGCGAGCCCATTCTCACTAGCTACAGCAAGTCACAATACCGGAGCAATTAATTATATACATTTATATACTTTGACGGCTGTCTTCACTATATTTGTGCGCAGCTGTCCGCCGAATATCACTTCCACTACTAATGTATTCGCTGCCGTATTACAGCACATCGGCAGCGGCAAGCATGAGATCGTCGCTCAACACGATCCCCCCAAAGACATCGCCTCTCTGTCCTCCCCAATCAATTATCCCCGTAGTAGCACCCCCGTCCCTTCGTAACACCAATGCGGGTCCCCCCATTCAATAATATTTTCACAACTATTATTCTTACATTGTTATCTACTGCTTCACATCGGTGTTGAATTACTATCGACTATTTAATATTTTTTTAAATACAGTAGTTAATGCATCTATTCAATATTATTAGTAGTTCGGTTGGCGTTTCGGTCACTTAATGTTATCGCTGATATGTTGTTGCTGTTTTCATCTCTGTATATTTATGTGGAGCGTCATGTCACCCATGTGAACATGACGTCTCCTGGGCGGATTGGACATCCTCATCCACGAATAATTGATGCACCGCTACTCATTCAACGCTGCTGACAAGACGGCGATTGATTGCCGAATGGATCACACTATCAACGAGCTTCAAATAGAGGCGCTAACTGTCGAATAACTCCACCGACTTGCCGAGTAGGATGACACAGCCGCTGCAGCTTCTTCCGTCATTCAATTATTTTTGGGAGTTTGCTGTGTAGTTGATGCATATAATTAACTCTACCAATCAATTCCTTTGCATCTCATGTCGTCATTAGCCATGCGGTCACGTTAATGCTATTTTTACATGTGATGTATTTGTGTCCAGTGTCTCTAGTGACTAGGGAGAGTAGTGCTTCCGCTCGGTTGACATGGTGGTTTTGAGGGCTTTTGGAGGAGGGTCGCCCAAACTAAAAGTGACCCGGGGGGAGTTCCTTTGGTTGGCTAGATAAATGTCAAGAGCGAAAAAAACTTATTGCGGGAAGGCAGAAAAGTGACAACCCAGGATCCCAATGTTAGTGTTCGATGTGGGTAGGTAACAAGCGCCTCTCTCCAAAATCTTCAACTCATTTACCCCCATTTTCTTACCTCTTCCCGCAATAAGTTTTATCAAAATATCTTTCTTCGCTAAGTTTCTAAATGCCCGCTTGCTTTGGCTCTTAGCGATGCATTGGGATCAACAAGATCCACCCACCAACTCTAAGCACCATGACGCCTCGCTCCCCTCCCCAATAATTAACTCACAGCCGCAGCACCATTGCCACCACTACCACGCCGACATTATTGTTATTATTAATGCGCCCCCCCCCCCTGTTAATTTGACCACCAAAAATGAGTCGCTGCCTTCGAAACTCAACATGTCTACAGCATCGTCAGATAAAAAAATAATATCGACAGAACTCGATCATTCTCGTCGCCCGCCGCTCACAACACGGAGCCGACGACACCGCCATTCCTTCTCGGATCATACCGCTATCAAAGAGCTTCGAATGCAGCCGCCAACCGCTGAATAATTCCGCCTTCTCCCCATGCACCACCACTCCAACCAATTCAAGTTATTTTGAGGGAGGGATTTTTGATGTGATGCTACGGCCAACTCTACGCCCGCCACTCACTTACTACTCGATGCCGACGACACTGCCATTCCTTCTCGGATCGATAGTAACACTGCAAAAGAGCTTCAAATCGAGGTACTACTTGTCATCTAACTCCGTCAAACTCGCCGAGGAACATCACAATATTTGAGGGAGAGATTTTTAATTAAAAGATGCAACCGAAGTCGACACCCTACCGCTCACTACACGGAGCCGATGACAGTACCATTCCTTCTCCGGCCGATAGCACTATCAAAGAGCTTTGGATACAGCCACTAAACGTCATCTAACTCCACCAAATTGCGTCACCACCACCACTCCAAACATATTTGAGGGACAGAAATTTTATTCTCAACCAACATCATTGCTACACTGGTCGTAGCCTATTTTTAATGTAATTAATTAATTCCTTCACCCAACATGTCCGCAGTAGTGATGTTGTTATATAATACATGTTTATATCCGCCGGCGCTCATCAGTATCAATTAATCTTTCATCTCTGCCGCCGGGCCGGAACATTTCCATGTGAGAACTCAGCACGCTCCTCCCCCAAAAAGCACATCATCATTACATCACAACAAACTCAATCTGTATCAGCTCATTCCGCTTGTACAATACTATCTCCATTCCCACCCAAGCGCCCCCCAATAATTAATATCAAGTAATTATCCCCACCGCTGCCGATAATTACTACCCCCTTCCATCTTAGCAACAATATTATTCGGAGACAATGCATTACATACAGCAGACTGTCATTGGTCCTATCTGTACATCTCCCGGATGCCAATGTACAGTTAGCAATAAGACTAGATTATTCTCTTGTAGCGCCAACACAATCAATGCTCATTGGAAGGCGAAGAAATGTTTCAACGGCAAGCCAAGTGTAAGAGGTGTACACGCACAACTGAGAGAAAGACTCCGTTACCTTCACACAACATCAATCGGCAACAATGACATTGCATTCCAACACTTTCGAGTGGGCGATGAAGGAGTGACAAGAAGAATGCAATATCACTGTTCCCACTGCGGGTTAGTTGATAAACCAACTAGGCTACTCAGGCAACATTGTCGACCACCAATGAGTGACGAAGTTGAGGGGAGGAAGTGGAAGTGCCCTGGCACACCTGTGAATGATTACGTTCTGAAAAACAAGTACAATCAAATGGTGCCGGAGTCGTTCCTCATGGCTATGGTCGCCGGTGACTCACCTCTTCGGCGATTGCAACCTGACCTACTACTAGTTCCTCAAACTATTCCACCACCACCGCCACCATCACCACCAACACCTGTTGGAGTTCAACAGCACATTGCAGCGGCAACACCATCAACATCATCAACATTGTCACCGCCCAAAAAAAGAATCAAAGTGTCACCGCGTCAACTAAGCGAAGTAACATCTCCACAATACATCCCTCCAACAGGCCGTCACCGTATTGTTATGGAACAGATACGGTTGTTGGATCATGTTGGAGCTGAAAACCATTACGATTTCTTTTTACACATCTGCCTCGGCACTGGAAATTTGACCCAAAGGTTGCTGGCAATGGCACTGACCTATCGTACTCCATTTGATCCCGATCGAGATGACCCTCACTTGAAAGTGGTGTTGAGGGCTGCTGATCTATGGTTTGTGTCACAGAGTGCAAACATCGACGTCAAGCTCATGAGTGCAAACATGCGAGCAGCATTGTATCGAGTGGGGACCAATGTGGATAACGACGACTCCGATCTACTTGGAGGGAAGACATTTGTTCCAACCAATGATCTCCAACATGTGAAGAAGGAGGTGAAGTATTTCCTACAATTTTTATTTCGAGAGGGCCATGTGCATCAGGACCTGCTTGCCGCACTACATCAAATTTATGAGTCCGTCCTATACGATGACAGAGATCCCGACAGTAGCAATGATGAAATTGCTACAAGAATCATTGGCACAAACTTGCTGCCAGCAATATTGATCAATCCAATACTTGATGGTCCGAAGAAAGCCAATGGCCCCACTTGCGTTCATGACTACATTGCTGCAAGGACAACGAAAGCTGTCGATGATACCACACTCATCATAAGAGGAGCCAACAACATCTCGAGATCGGCCAATGCACTGCTACGTGTCATTCGGCATGCTCTTTGCCATCACATCCAGAACGAGGCCAACGACTTCAATGCAGACCAACAGCCCAATCCAAACGACAGATGGTCCCTCTACGCATGGGATAAAATAAGAGAAGTCCAACAAGCAACGTCTATCAGCATTATCTGCGTGAGAATCCGAAGTGGCAAGTTCATCGAAGAAAAAACAGCAGCCCGTTTGAATAAAATGGTTGAGATCAACACCGGTGATTTATATATTGCTGGAGTGTATATTCCATGGACAAGATGGAGCCGTGCCATACCGCTCGCCATTGACTGTGTGAAGGAGAGCATTCAATTGCTCTATCCAAATCAAGATGCCCTTCTCAAGTGGTGCGACGTCAATAACAAGATTGTCATGACTCATGATTCCAACACACATGTCCTGGTACAACAAGACGATGGAATAGAGATGGAAAAGATCACCCTAGAAGATCTCGTTCCAATGCTCGGCAACAACGCCACAGACGATGTGAGAGAAGCCATTCAACGTTGCTTCGAGTTTGAGTGTTTCTTATGCGCTTACATGGGGGTTGGTGCAGCAAGAGGAACGGAGGTTGTCAACATGCCCGAATTTGACACTTTCCAGTTCCTATTTAATTGCTTGAGGTTCCAGCTTCTATCTCGGAAGGGGGAGAAGCATGGTGTGTTCAAAAATAAGATGTGTGATCACTACCTGTCGCCGGAATGTAGCCGATATTTCATACTACTTCATCTATCGCTGTATCCGGCGGTTGCATCATCAGGGATTTATACCGTCCCCAGCAGCAATGGCAAACACAAAGCAGCTGATAAGTACTTCGTGAAGGTGTTTGGTTTGGAGAAGTCCATCGGTTTGAAAAATAACCGGCAAGCAATTGCAAGTATTTGCAATTTTATATGTCCATCAAAAGATGCCAAGCTTTGTGTTGATCGAGTAATGGCAGGCAACTTTCAGCACAGCGGGATGACGCACGAGGCATTTTACTCCGATGAGATTGTACGCAGAGATGGCAATGATCTCATTCACTACCCACTTCTAGCGGCACAGATGGTTTGGTATTGCATGGGTGAAAACATTGGCACAAGAAGGTTGCACTCTGGTATCGACAGAGCTCCACAACGCATGCCTGCTGAACAATATGAATTAGGGTTAGGGTTAGGGTTAGGGTTAGGGTTAGGGTTAGGGTTAGGGTTAGGGTTAGGGTTAGGGTTAGGGTTAGGGTTAGGGTTAGGGTTAGGGTTAGGGTTAGGGTTAGGGTTAGGGTTAGGGTTAGGGTTAGGGTTAGGGTTAGGGTTAGGGTTAGGGTTAGGGTTAGGGTTAGGGTTAGGGTTAGGGTTAGGGGTTAGGGTTAGGGTTAGGGTTAGGGTTAGGGTTAGGGTTAGGGTTAGGGTTAGGGTTAGGGTTAGGGTTAGGGTTAGGGTTAGGGTTAGGGTTAGGGTTAGGGTTAGGGTTAGGGTTAG